>PVJX010027608.1:0-24681 GCA_004027295.1 Dolichotis patagonum | reverse complement strand
TGAAACATTGTACTACATATCTCATAATGTTTTTAAGTATTCATCGTAAGAAACGCTAAAAATTTAAAATGATCCATATGTTAATTACTCCAAATTATTACTCCATTTTGCATGAATTAAAACAAAAAGTATGTATGTTTGATGAAAAAAGAATTGAAATTAGAAAGCAAATTTAAAAAGTTTTTTTAAAATTTATTTGTTGCTCCAAGAATCAAATACAGGACCTCACACTCGCCAGGCAGTCACTGCCACTGAGCTACATTCCTGGTCCTAGAAAAAGAAAATTCTTAGAAAAAAGATGTGAAAAAAATCTCTAGGTAGTGATGAATTTTAAAAAAAGCTTTTAAATATTTAATGTTCATGGAATAAGTAATAAAGTAAATGAAAAAATAGTTTTGGTTAAAAATAAAATATACATATAAATATAAAAATATAAAATATATAAATGTTATAGATTCAGTTAAAACATTGTTTCAGGTGGCATAGTTTTGCCTAGCTATATGAGTATAAAATAAATGACAAACATCAACCTCTAAGTTTCCACCCTGATAAAAATCAATAAGAAACTTAAATAATTGTTAGTCCAAATGAAGAGGAGAACAAAAATTGAGAAAACATAATATATATGTATAAATCATATGTACTATGTACTATGTAATATATACATATAATATAGATATAAATACCTATACAATGATAAAATCTGTTACAAGATCAAGAATATTGAGAAATTTTAGCCAAACTAAACAAAGAATGTTCTAAGAATGTAGAAGAGGCACTTACTAAACTCAATATTGAAGAAGAGATCTCATTATTGAAACAAGAATAAATATAATTACAGATAAATAATATGTTAAAACTCCATTCTAAAAAATTAAACAATTAGGAAACATAAAATCATAACATGAATTACCAAAATTTCTTGAAGAGATATATAGAAATTAATTAGTAATTGCAAATGCTATTTCAAATAATAAACTTAGCTCAGAATGCCTCACTGATAAATTTTATCAAATATTTAAAAAATAAATAATAAGATATTGCAAAATCATTCAAGAATTCAATGAAAAATAAACTGTGCCCCATTTGTTCTAGAAAAATAGTATTATTCTAGTACTGGAGCTAGAAAAATACAGCACACACGTGCACACGCACACACACACACATACACACCAGTATTCCTCAAGAACATATATCCAAAAACCTTAAAATATTTGCAAACCAAATGTAGTGGCAAAAGGTTATGTATCCTTCTCAAGTAGGATATATTCCAGGAATGCAATGATGGCTTGGTGTGTGCAGCCCATTCATTGTCGTTCCTCACATTGTGAGAAGAAAAAGACAGCATGCATAAACATACCAATAGATGCAGAAAAAGCATTTGATAAAATGTGACATTCACTCATGATAAGAACTGTCAACATTTAGAAGTATAAATGGAAGTTTTATGATGGTTAGTGCATCTATGAAATTCCAGAGTAAAAGTGACTGCTTTCTCTGTAATACTTTTTTCCCTATAATATTCAGCAAGAGGCAAGATATCTACATTTACCACATTATAGACCATTTAATAAGAAAAAATAAGGCATTGTAATTGAAAAGGAAGAAATAAAATAGATGGAGACAATCTAGGTTCTCATTTTTTTGTGTGGGTTGGTACAATTTTCTCCAGTTTACTTAGCTGGCTCTTTCTTCAGCCCCAAGTAAAACCTTTTTTTTTTCTTTTTTTTCCATTCTAAGGGTGAAAAAGTTTATTTAGCTCACAGTTTGTATTTCAATCTATAATTGGCTGGATCCAATGCAGGGTGGTGTATGCTAGAGGGGCAACAGTTCTCAGCAGTGAAAGATAGCATAAACAACAAGGTAGCCAATAATATCTTGAGAGACATGTACCAATCAGTTCTCTGCTCAGCACTCGATGACAGACTTCTGAAGACATGCAGCATTGTCATATAGTTGTCTACACTCTCTTACTTCATCTTTAACTCTACTAGTTTTGTTTTCTGGCTTATTACATTCACTACAAACAATATGAAGTATTGGATCTTTGCAAAGTTATAGAAAGTTCTGAAGACTGAGCGATGCTAGAATTTATCTAGGATTCACTTTCAGAGAAATTTCTCTGAAATCTGCTTGTCAAGGGAACAGCCACAGTAAAGTGAAAGCAAAAATATTTAAGAACAAGTAAAGAATTGCTGAAAGAATAGCTGTAATGACACACATTCTTAATCATTATTGAGAGTTAGAAAGTTAACAAAGGAGAATTTGACCCTATAATTTCTACCACATTAGTCATAATGGAGAGACTGTTTTCCACGTCTGTAACTAATACAGCAAAGTTACAACACAATGAATATATTTATATTCTAAGAAATGAATACCTTTCATTCATTCTCACAAAAGTCATGGGGTTTTTAAATGCTAGAATAATGGCATTGAAAAATGGCATGCCTAGCCGAGGATTTAGCTCAGCAGCATAAGTACCTGCCTGGCAAACGCAAGGTCACGAGTTTGATCCTTGGCACCAAACAAACAAAAAACAGAAGCAAAAATGAAAAATAGCATGACCAATGATGGCACACACATGTAAAGCCAAGGCTCCAAGAGAAAAAGAGCTTATCTAAAAAAGATCTCACTTTAGTTGTCAGTTTTTGGTCGATTTAATTATATTTTATAAATTATGAAGGATTTGCTCGTAAGGCTAGGTACAAAAAATCCTGGAAGTGATTTCTTTGAAGATTACGTGCATTGGAGGAGGAGAGGATAGAGAAGGACATGTATAGGGAGAGACAGAAGGAGTGAAATAATGATACTAACTGGCTAATATGATTAACTATTAATCTTGGCTTTGATAATTGAGGTGAATTATCAGTTTGACTGATGTGGGAGCTGCTCTGAGGATATGTAAAGTATACTTTTGGTGTGTCTTGATAGGTAATAGATGTGTGGCTTTAGGTTCCATATATTGTCCCTGAGCCCTTTTTGCCTGGCACTGTTTCCACGCTCTGCTGTCCAAGTGCTATGGAGTGAGTGGCTTTGTTCCACTACCTCCTTTTAACATGGTGATCCTCCCTTAAAGCCAGCTGGACTAAAACCTCAGAGGTCACAAGCCAACTAAGTCAGCTCTTCTTTTAAATTCTGTGTGGTGGGTATGTGGATGTAGCCATACTGCTGTGACTTTATCTGAAGATATGGAACCCACCATGAGAAGAGTTGGGAAAGGTTTGTGGTGATGCCTTGAGAAGCCACAGAATGCTGGAAAAACAATTTGCTGTGTGATTCTGGTCAGAGCACAAAAGACCAGAATGGCAGTTGGAACACAGATATTAAGGGCCTGGCACAGAAAGTTTTAAATTGGAAAAAGAACTTCATTGGCAATTACATTAGAGGTTGTGTGTTTTAAACTCTTCTCTTCTCCAGAAACTAAGTATATTTTACTTCTGTCTTGAGATTTTACATGAGACTGAGCTTAAGGGAAGTAAACTAACTGATCCGCCAGGGTCAATGGTTGCTGAAGAGATTAATGATATTAAAATGAAACTGGCTAATTTTTACAGAGATAAGAAGACAAAATTTGGAGGCATCTCACAAATTAGAAGGTACTCATCTATTACCCTTGTTCAAGTGTGCAAAAATGTAAAACTTACATTTGAGAAGAAAGCACTTGATGGTCCTACTGGAGAAAGGGCTCCTAAGGAAATTCATGGGATTCATTTCATGGGATTCATTTCACCATGCTTAACTAGCTAGACACTCAGTGGCCACTGCAGCCCTGTTTCAAGGGGGTACTTCCCTCCTGCTACATCTGGTGGTAGATCCTGGCGTGATCCATGTAATGTTGGTTAATCAGGTATGCAAAAGGAAACAATTGCAGGAGCACGGAGGCTTCCACCCGGATTTAAAAGGAAAATGTAGAGAACAGGCAATGTAACAATAAGATGTGAATGTTTGAGTTGTTGAAATGAAACCTAAGACGCAGTGGGGATCTCAGTAATAAGAAATGCCAAGAATGTGAGAACTTGCCAACAAACAAGGCCATCAGTTGTGGCCACCCAAACCCTCTGGAACTCACATTTTACCACCACATGCTCCATCTGCTCTATATGGTCTTTCAGGGATTAACGTTTGCCCTCTTGGATTTGGTGCTTTGATCTTATTCTTTTCAATATATCTATTTATCTGTTTTAGAATGTAAATATTTATTCTTTGCTATTATACCTAGGTACAATGTGGCTTATTTCAGATATTTACAGGAGTTTGCAAAAGGATTTGCCTTGATTTTGGGAAACTTGGACTTTTTAGCAAACTACGGTTGTTGAAATTTTGGAGAAAGTGGCTGTTATTTTTCAGCTGTACAGGGTGTCATAGTATCGTGTTATGTGTGTTTATTTGGAGGTTCAATATGGCTTCAGGATATATGTCTGGATATCAGATGAACAAGTGTTATTTATGGTGAGTGGTCAAGATCGACTTGGATTCTACCAAGGGTATCAGGAAAGTACAATTTAATAATTGGTTAATATGTAGAAAATTTGGAAAGAAAATGAATACGGAGAATTGAAGAGAAAAATCTAAGGCTTCCACTGAATGACAGCATGAACACAGTTTTTCACAATATTGGAAAATGGAATATTTAATAATCTATCTCCCTTGTTATGTCCATATAATAATGCTTGAATAATAGACTCCTAAATCTCTGTGACTATGAATACTGAGTCATTCTTACAATCATTCATATTACTGAAAGGCTGTTTTGTGATAAATATTTTGCTGTGAACCGAGGTTATGTTTTAAAAACTCACAGAATTTATAATGTAGTAGTCTATCATTAATAATAAAAATATTAAAATACAGACATTCAATTGGCCTAACTCAACAGCATACATTTTGCAGGACATCAAGGTAACCATGACAATATTAATAAAGACATTTGCAAAAGATGGCTTCCCGAATGGTTTCAGAAAGTTGCAAGAAGGATGGAATATATGTATACAAAGCAAGGGGAAATATTTTGAGGGAAATTAAAGGCAATGTATCTTTTACTATAATTTATTTTTTACCAATAAAAAGAAACACAGGAAGAATGGATCAGGAGATAGGGTCCATCAATATGCTTTATTTAAGAAATACATTTAACCCAAAAGGGGGTTTATAGATTGAATGTTAAAGATGAGAAAACAATGCTCTATGTGACAGGAAACCAGCAAAAAGAGGAGGTAGCTTGCCCATCAGCTATAGATTGGTTAGAAAGCCATGACACTTTTATACAACAGAAAACTACTCAGCTATAAAGAAAGATAACCTTGAGGCTCTTGTAGGTAAATGGATACAACCTGAGATCATTCTCTGGGGTAGAAAGGTTCAGAGTTACTTAGGTGAATAGTGGGTTGCTTCCTTAATATAAAAACTGAATGAGTTAGTGGGATACAAAATGTACAATACATCCCGTGAAAGTGAAAGGGAAGGAATTGTCTAAAAACAGAAGGCGGTGGCCATCGTTAGTCTATTATCATGATTTGAAACCCATATTGTTTTCACTGTTCTGTTCAGTTTGGTTTTATTGTTTCAGTTTGTCTACCTGTATTAGATTTGATAGCATGGACAGCTATTCCAAAGATAGCAGGATATATTGTGGTAACCATTTTTGATTTCTTATTAGCTTGATTTGAAGCCCTTTATTGCTTTCACTATTTTGGTTTGACTGAAATTATTCTATTTTGTTTTGTTCAATGGTATCAAATCTAATGGTATAAGCAACTACTTTGAACACAATAAGATTCACTATGATACCCATTCTGGTTGGACCATTATCTTCTTTTGAAATCCTATAATGTCTCCAATGTTTTGTTTTTATTGGTTTTGTTCTGTACTGTTTTGTTCAATTTTATTATGCCTTATGATATGGGCAATTATCTTGATGATAACAAGAGGTATTATGGTAGCCATTATTGATATCCTTATATTTTGTTTTTAAGTCATGTACCATGTTCATCCTTTTGTTTTTATTGACTCTATTTGTTTTGTCACATTTGGTTTTATTCTCTTCAAAATAAAAACAAATAAAACATTTTTTGTAGTTTTGATCACATTACATTGGTGAGTGTGCCTCATTTAATTTTTGGAATACAGAGAAGACTTTTCATCTTAGGAATTTTCAATATAGTTATATGCTGATGTAGTAGAATCATAAACCGCAAAAGGCACACCATGTACAGAGAATGACAAGCCAATGGAAGCAAGTAGGGCTCAGTTCCTCTTAGCACTCCTGACTGTTACTTAATTTTATATCCAACTCAAACTAGAGATGACGAAAGTGTAAGAGCTGACGAAAGTGTAAGAGCTTTAGAGAAAGTAAAACCAATCTTTCATGAGTGTTTTAAATTTAATACTGACCAGCACTATTTTTTCCTAACACTATTTTTATGTTGTCCTTTAGCATTTTTTTAAAAAGTGCTTACTTCCAAGAATATTGTCTTTTCCTACTGCAGGTTTCCTTTTAAAATATTAGCATAGTAAACACATAAAATAAGATGAATGTTCAGATGAAAGTGTCATTTCTCTCAATGACACATCCCACTTGGAAACTCTTACAAGGTTAAAAATATTTTAACTTTGACTTATATTTGGTAAAAAATGTCCCAAAATAAGACTGAAATATATCATTATCTTGACATATAATATGCTAGATAAATAACTTTAAGGAAAGTTCAATGACAGTAGAGCTTACTTACTTATTCCAATCAGTCTTTTTCAATTCACTCAAAACATACAGTTTCAGGTAGTGTATAAAATTCTGCCACGAAAGAGAAGCCAACATGTGTTTCTACCATTAGTAAAGGATGCAGAAGCTCAATTATATTTGAATATATCCTGTGAGATCTCTACAATGACTTCTTTTCTAAGATATCTCTGCACTAATTTTAATTCATTATCTCTCTTTCACACAGTCCTATCTGAAAACCTTGGAGAAATATTTAATAATAAAAGAAGAAATCCTGTTTGCAGTCTTATAAGTTTTATTCATTTCATTGAAGAACCTAGAATACACAATTGGAAATCATTGTAAATACCCGCATTACTCTTTTACCCCATTACTAACAAGTTATCGTTTGGAATAGCTCTTTTCATTTGTTCTATCAGCTTGTCTGAAATTTGCCATTCAGGGGCTGGGGATTTAGTTCAGAGGCATAAGCGCCTGCCTTGCAAGCACACGGTCTTGACTTCAATCCCTGGTACTGATTAAAAAAAAGAAATTTGCCATTCAAAATTTTCTGAGAATTGCATACCAAGCAATATTGAAGATTATTTTGTCAAAAGAAAAAGTGCAGTTATTGTTGAATATTATGAAGTAGTCACATTTATGAAAGTTATAGACATCTGATTTGAATACTAGTCTGTACTCTATATAACATTTATATTTGTGCAATAAAAATCCCTCTTTTTGGTCCTTCCATATATGTCACATTATGTGACTTTATCCTTAAGGATATGATAGATGCCTCCTTTCAGTTCAAAACATAAATCATGTAATGGGGACAAATGCACAAACATACAAATGCCTAATTCATATGACATACTTCATATGAAGTATAAAGCAGTAGAAAATAACAGAAACTGATATACTAAACTGTTACTATGCCTGGAAATAAACTGACAGTATCTGTCTAGACTGGTAGTTCATTTCTTGGAGATCATTGCAGAGGCTTAATAAGTTCTAAATTTGTTAAAATGAAGGAAAAATAAAGGTTTTATGGAACAGATAGATTTTTGTATTTGTTTATAGGATAAATGTGAATTTTGTCACTATAACCCATAAATCTATAAATTTCTGCTGACCTATAATCCTATTGCCAGATCCTTATCATCTTAATATTAATTTAGTTTCAGTATATTAGAGGCCAAGCATATCTTAGATGGATGTTTGCATCCATTTTGATTTACATATGGACAGTGCAATTCCTAGAAGCTTATCTGAAATCTCTATCCCCATTTATGCAACATAGTGATTAAGTACACAGACTCAAACTCAGCTGACTGAATTCATACCCTTGCTTTCATATTTCAATTTTGTCTCAGATCTCTCATTTGTCAAACTGATGCAATGGTGCTACCTTGTTCATTTGATGAGGACTATCCCCACAATTACTTTCCTATTTAAAGGCTTAAAATTGGAACTGACAAGCAGTAGTTTATATATTAATATATTGATTATTATTTATATAGACTGTCTGATTTATAGTAAAGCTGTGATCCTGGATCAATCACCTGATTCAACCTCTGTCAATATGTACAATTCAGAGGAGCTCATTTTGTCTCTGGTGATTTGTCAAATTGTGGAAAAGAATTTTTTTTCATTATAATTGTTCAGTAAATTGTCAAGTACAGTAAATTGTCAAAAGTACAGTAAATTGTCAAACTGTCAGATCCCCAAATTTACAGTTTCAGATTAATTTATGTAATCATTTTGTTAAAACATAGATCTTTTATGTTGGCAGTGAATTCTTTGTAAGGTGGCTCAGGAAAGAGAAATCACATTTCCCTAAAAGTCTTGGTTCTTATCCTGGAAGACCATCTGTTAAATCAGATTGACCCAGTCCATATTTTCATGGGAAACTGGGTGATAATTACCTTTACCATTATCGCTTCCAGAATTGGATTAAAACTCTGAAATGGTTAAAGTTTGTTAAGTTCTCTGGATTAAGAAACTTCTGAAATGGTGATTGGGTTATGGGTGCACTGTCCTCATTGATGGATTAATCCACCACTGTTCACAGCCGAGGGTGCTGCTGGGAAATAGGGCATTGTTGGAGGTGGATCACCGAGAGGATGCATGTGAAGAGATGTCTTGCCAGTTCTTTTCCCCTGTGCTTTTCTTCTGAGTCGCCACAAATCAAGTAGCTTTGCTGTTTCATGTCTTTGTGCTGTGATGCTTTTGCCTTGGAGCTAATCATAAACTGAAACATATGAAGCTATGAGTCAGTCCTCTCTTCTTTTGGCTTGTGTGTGTTAGCAGTGGAAAAGCTGACTAGTTCATCTCCCCCCAAAATTTTCTTTAATACGTTTAAAAGTCAAAGCAAAGGAGTTGTAAGTTGTAGTCTTTTACCTGCAGGATTCTAGGCTCTACGTGAATTCATGTCAAAGACTGAGATTAAGGTAGAACTCTTTTTTGAACAATTCTCAATTCAGATAATTTAGGTTATTGTTCCTATCCAATGTATCTCTTTACAATTAATCGGTATACTGTCAAACATTTAGAGTATTATCATTATCTTTGCTATGTTTCTTAAACATTTTCAATACCAAAGAAGAGAGACTGTGATGCTGAGTCAGACATAAGTTGCAGGTAGAGTATTTAAATAAAGGTAGCTAAACAGATAAAAACCTCTAGAAATAATTATAGTCTGTTTGATCTAGTCATTGGTTTAGTAGAAATTTGTGAATGAGAACTGCATAGTAGTATAAAACTGAGCCCAGGATACAGGAGGCTGAGATAGCAGGATAGCTGCGAGTTCAAGTGTAGACAATGAGACTCAGTCTCAAATATTCACACACACACACACACACACACACACACACACACAGTCTCTCTCTCTCTCTCTCTCTCTCTCTCTCTCTATATATATATATATATATATATATATAATAATTCTGAGCACACAATAATTATATGGACATAGAATTCTCATTGTTCATGCAGAATCAAGTTTTCGTGTTCTCAATGTGTAAAATTAATTAAGTATATTGGCTATGTATTTTGTTTATATTTAGGAGATCTCTTAGTTACTTTTCTGGTCACTGAGATTAAATAATTGACACCTAAAGTTAAGGGAAGAAAGGTTTACTTTAACTCACAGTTTGTAGAGGTTTCAATCCATAGTCAGCTGTTTCCAAGACAGGGCAACATGGCAGGAGCTCTTCCCAGAGGAGAAACAATCCATAGCAGAATCGGCAGCAAACCAGTGAGTCTTTCCTCATTGTGTCCCGTTATATTTTAGTCAGGCTAGGAGCCTAGTGTTTGGTGTCACCCATAGCCAGGGTGGGGCTCTTTTCTTCAATAATCCTATAAACCGCAGCTATGTTGACCCAATCAGTGAACTGGTCCTATTATCACACACCCATAACCCATATTCACACATTTTAGATCCAGTCAGCTCTGAAAAGCCTCACCTATGAATTCATGATCTGCAAAAGCCCCAATTCTCAAATGAGGCTTTGTGGGGACATTTAGATCTAAACAATTGCAGCATCAGTTCTTTAATGCCTATTTGCTGCCAAGTGACTATTTTAATTCAGCTCTAGGCTGTTTTTACACTCTGGTTGCCTATTTTTCCTAGGATCCTTTTCTAAATGTGATCAGTTCCTTTAGTTGTTATTTTTTTCTAGGGTGTTTTGTTCATGATGTCCCCTAATCTCTCTCATCTTTTCAAATAAAGTTATCCCCTCTTTAATCTCCTGAATTATCCCATTATGCTATCATTTTAGTGGAAAGGACAATATATTACAAAAATTATAAGTGAAAGATGAAAAGATACAGTTTAATTCTTTTATACTTAATTTTATCTCCAAGTCTTTTTCCAGAGAAAATATTTATATTTGTTGTTAATAAAGGATTTTTTGTACTAGGCTTTTTAGTTGGAGTTTAAATAAATACAACCTACATTTTATCACTTCCATGGGGGAAAAATCAGCTCACTTTGACCTTCTAAAGAATTGAATGAATCTGAGAAAAACATATTGGCAAAGAAGCAATGACATTTGCTGGTTTCTAAAATAGGTATTGTGTTCCATGCTTTCTTAAACCCATAAGACAGCTAGCTGAAAAGATACCGAAGTGACTTGACAAAATGTTGGAAACGCTGTATAAAAGACTTTGGCTGATATCTTGTCATATTAACTGTACCTCTGCAAAGTCAGATGTTCTTCTCTACTTGATGTAAGAAGATGAAGGTGCTGCATGACAGATGGCTGTAGAAAGTACATTTCATTCAATCTTGACTCAAGCAGAAAAATAAAAGTCCCCTCACAACTTTTCATCTCAGTATTGTAGTGGGAGGATCTTAACATTCAGCTTAACTCTTAACAAAGGAATTCCATGGACTACTAGAGAGCCAGGATTTCAGGTACCCTCCAACCATGTGCACTTGTGACATGTGGCATCTGGATAAGCTGAAACTTTGAAATATACATGCAAAATTTAAACCTAGAAAGCTCTATTTTTACACAGCATTTGCTCAGTAACATTTCTGTTTCCTCCTAATTTTGGCAGAATTTCACATAAAGGTCATATCAAATTTTTTCATTGTATAAATGATATAAAGCATTTAATTTTATTTTTTACTTTACTGTTTGCATTTACAAATAGAGGCTCCAGCTAAGAGGCTCCAGCCAAGGAAACAAAATTTTGATTGTAGCATTTATTTTCCCCAGGAATGAAGTTGAGAGTGGTTTTAGAATTCCAGAAGAACAAAATGTGTTGAATTTTCCCAAACAAAAATATACTGCTGAACAGACTCAATGTTCAAATTTTGGAAATGTTGCACTGATTGAATTGTGTAAAAGGTACAAACAAGTTTGATCAAAGATCACTGGTATTTAAACATCTTGCATTGAGGAGAAATTATTCTTTAATTGTAGTCCACAAGGTTTTGTTTTATTATTTAGGAAAAGTAGGTGGCATTTTAGAACATTGAAAATTGTGTGTAATATAGATACAATTGTGTATGATGGAGAAAATCTTTTTTGTATCAGTACCTTTGTATATTTCATTTGAAAGTATTACTTAATCATGAGATAAAGGAGAAAAATTTAAATCTAAACTTAATTGCACAGATTTATAGTAATGATGTATACATTAATGAATAGTGATTCATACTTATATAACTTAATAACTTTAATAAACATTAATAAATCTTTAATTCAATAAAATTGACATTTATATAATAAATTTGAACTTAGTTGTTGCTGTTGTATAAGATACATGTGTATTTTATATGTGAGATTTTTTTTTTGGTACCAGGGATTGAACTCATGAATTTGTGCTTTCCAGGCAAATGCTGACACAACTGAGCTAGATCCCCAGCTAAATGTGAATACATATGTTTTTCAATAATTTTAAGAGTTAATTCACTAAGGAAGTAACAATATATGTGTTTGATTAACAACCCAATTAATTCCTCTTCATCTTTTCTTCTAATAGAGAAATAAAGAAGGAATATTTTCTTGTGTTATTTATCTGTTGTATCTTATTCATTTTTGAGTACATAATATGGATAATTTTTAGTGTCTCCAAATGATTGTCTTGATATTCAGCATTTCTATATTATTATATATAGTAAACTATTTATTGTACTGAAATGTGTTTCATTATTGGAAAGTGTCATTTATGTATAATTAAGTAACTGAATTTTGTTTATATACCTGATTAGAAATATGTCGTGGAAAAAATGAATATTCTTTTCCATTTTTTTCTTTTTTTTACTCCATTTTTTCCTTCTTTCCAAAGTGTGTGAGAATTGCCAAGTCTGTGTTTATCAATTGACTAAAAATAATAAATAAAGGATTTTGTAAAAATAAGTGATTTATACTTTGGAAATCTTATACTTTGGAAGAGAATACAAACAGGTAACTATAAATTTTCAATTTGTGATATATACTAATTAAAACATATAAGCAAACAGAAAGAAAATGTCATAACTAATCTAGTTTATTCCAAGAATGGATGGAAAATTTATTATCTAAAATCAGTGTGTCACTTTTAACAAAGGAGAATAAGTACATAATTAAATCAATTGATGCAGAAATTACAACTGACAAAATTTAACATTATTTATATTAAAATTCTACTATAATGAATCACTGGAAAATAGTATTTACCAAAATATAGCACATTCTTTATGAAAAAATAAAATCTATAAATGAAACAAAATGTTACCTAGAGGACAAACTTCATAGGAAATTATTTACTAATAATATTTGAAAAGAAAGATAATTGTCATGATATATAGACTTTTCATAAAATAAAACTATATCAAAACAATATTTTTATTGAAATAGAATATTATATTAGCAGAGAAATGCTATATATATATATGCATAACTACAATACACTATATATACATGGATAAACTCTAAAAATTACATGAAACTGTGTTGGGGATGAAAATAAAGCTGGAAGATTCACCTTACTTGTTTCATTGGTGCATGTGGTTATACAGAGCAGTGGGATTCGTTTTGGCATATTTATACATAAATGTAATGTTCTTTGATTATTTTCACTTCCATTCCTCTCTTTCTGTTCTCTCTCCTCCCCTTTTTCTCTAATGGTCTCTCTTCTTTATGTTTTTCCTCTAGTTTCCACATATAAGAAAAAAATATGTGATACATGGTTCATTTTCTCTAATATGATTCTCTCTGGTTCCATCCATTTCCCTGAAAACCACCACTGTGTACATCTTTAAAGATGGATTCTATGTCAGTGTGTACATGCATATATTTCCTTTATCTATTCAATAGTAAAGGGGTACCTAGACTGATTCCATATCCTAGCAATAATGAATTAGACAGTGAAAAACCTGAGTATGGGGGAATTTCTATTGTATGCTAATTTTAATTCCTTAGGATATAGCTAGATCATATGGTAGTTCTATGTTTAGTGTTTTGAGCAAAAGCTATACTTATTTCCATGTGTCTTTATTAGTTTGCATTCTCACCAACAGTGAAAAAGTTTCCTTTTCCCTCACACTATATTATTTAAGAATTTTAATTCATATAGATAAATAATAGTGACTAGGTTATAGTAGAGCAAAAACAAAACCATAGTTTAGTAGGAAAACAGTAAATGTCTAAAAACAGGTCTGTGTAAATATTGAGTACTGATAATGTTTCAAAGGAATTTTAACAGAGAAAACTCAGTCACTTGATCAAATAATGTGAAAACAATTAGTTATCAACTTGAAATTTAATTTTGAGCTATTCTTCATTCATTACAAAAATCCATTCAAAATTGACGTGAATCTAAAGGCACAATGTAAAATTATTACACATTTAAAAGTGAACATAAGAGAAAATTTGAATAAATGCACCTTGTATGAACATTTTATATATGACAAGAGAAGCAAAATCCACAAATGAAAAATTGAAGTTCACCAAAATAATAACAAAATAAATGGCACAACTTTGAAAATTGACAAAGATATTCACATTAAAATATGCTTATGAAAGGTATCAGGCATAATTATCCACTAAGGATGGTCCAATTAAAACAAAAAAGAAGTAACAGTAACACTAAACATTTATTAAATGGTGACAGCTAGTAAAACTGCCAGTGTCAAGTGCAGTCAATAACATAAAATAGCTGACAAACCCATTGCCTTCTAGAAGGAATGGAAGCATGGTCCAGCATCCTCGGAAAACAGGTGATAATTTCTACAAAAGTTCAATTTACGTTAACACACTAAAGTCTCACTCCTTTGGAATTTCCCTGGAGAAAAAGTAGCATATATTTACACAAATTCTTGTACAAGATTATTTGTGGCAGCTTTCTGATAAACTTTTCAAAAATGAAACAATTTAAATGTTCAGTGAATGAATAAACAAAATGTAATGCATCCATTCAATGTAATGCTACACAGGAACACAACCATTCATAGATGGATAGGACTGATGCATTTCAGATGCACTGAGTGAAAACTGTCTCAAAAGCTTTTATACTATGCAGTTCTATATATATGAAATTAAGCAAAAGGAGGTAATCAAAGGATTAACAATTCACCATTGGCTGAGTGGGGAAGGAAGGTTAACAAAGGGGAATCATGAGAGAATTGGGGAATGACTGGATTATTGTTATCATTATTGTGGAGATATTAATATGAACCAGCAAGTATATTAAAAGCCAAACTATAAGTAAGTAACTTCTACTTACAAAGCTATATAAATTTTGGCATGACTGCATATGGTAACATGCACAAAAAGTGTTCATACAAGAATAATGTGAAATGACAAGAATTTCAGATCAAACATTTGTAAAATCAGTATTGATTCTAAAGTATTTGCATGATAAAATGTCACAGAATTAATGATAAATTCAATAAAACTACATTATCATTCAATGTGATGCACAAAAACATAATGTTGAACTAAAATGCATTATAATCTTAACATGTATCATGTGTTAGGTAAAAATACCATCAACCTGAAAATTATTGAATATATTATATAACAAGACATTTCAGTTTCATAAACTATGTAGACATTCATCATAATGGTAAGTATCAAACTGAGTACAAATTTTACCTGAAGGTTTTGCATATAACTAACATCTGAAATATTTTGTGGAAAATTTTCTTTTTGTACCAAGAATACAACTCATGACCTCATGCTTATCAGACAGTCACTGTGCCACTGAGCTATGTCCCCAACTTTACGGAAATTTATAAAAGAAAATCTTAAAATGTTAATATGTATTGAGTTTCTAGAGGCTTAAAATTAGCTTTTCAAAGTATATATATTTATGTAGCCATACAAAGGGTGTTATGATTACATTAATTACTATTATGACTGATATGAGATTTCACAATACACTAATAAGCATGGGTTTGGATATTTAAACTGAAAAATATGTCTTCACTGAATATTCATCATATAATTTACAAACAACCTGTTTAAGAAAGAGAGTTTGAGTAGTACTATTTGTAAGCTATTCTGAAAGTGCTGTTCTCTTTTTATTACCAGTTGGATCCTTGAAAACATCTGGTTTTAAATTCAGCATATCTATGCCCTACTATCATAATACGCACTCAAGTGTGGGCAGAATTCAAAGGTGTAGTGAAATCAATTTGCTATAGCAACAAAAAGCTATAGCAACAAGAGATATCTCTGTATTTCCTCCAAAAATATCTCCTGAGTTGCAGACTTCAGGGAAATATAAGTGTGATACAATTGAAGTTACATGCACATTTTTCATATGGTTGTGCCTCATACACACAGTCTGATGTTTTAATAATGTGACAGTAATATTATTTTTACAAATTGTTTTTAAGATTAAATAGAAATAGTCATTTTCCCTGGATATTATTTTATTCTCCAAAACCAAAAAAAGTACTTTGCATGACCAGTTTAGCTTTCATCAAATTATGACCAGAACCTTAAACACTGGTACCTTGCATGTATAGTATGCTCAGCCAGTTTTAAATAAATTCAAGTCTTTCACATAAAACGTCGGTTTCTAATTTGTCATACTCCCTTGCACATGGGACCAGTTTCATAAAATATCTTTGAATTTAATACAAAAGCAAACATTTCTTATTCTGTTTTCTTGACTCAGGGACAGGAAATGAGAGAACAGAAGAGGCAGAAAACTTGGCCATCCACAATTTGTAAAGGAGCACATAAAAACCAATGAATGAAAAATAGTCTTGCCCTGTGGAAGCTTATAAAATGATAACATAAAATATGTACCACGTGCTTTTAAAACTGTGTGTTATTCACCTGAATGAAGATAATGAATAATAATTTCAAGGATATTCAAATTGGTTTTTTACTGCCCTCCTGTAAAAATAAAGTAAGACAATTGAATTTCTGGTGTTAGTACTATGCTTCACTCAGCCAGAAGTATTTGTCTGAGAATTAGCAACTAGAAGTATAAGGGCCTGGTGTTGGAAAACAAAGAAAAATTGTGAAGTATATCAGTTTCCAATATCTGTTTTAATTAGGAATAACTTTTATTATTAGTTTTTAACATATAGAAATTATTATAAGGTAATGACAATATAACTAAATACTAAGATCATTACATCTTAAGAACATGAAGCCATGCTATACAAAAATTATTTGCCTAACATTTTTGTATGTCTACTCTCCATTATGACCATTTAAATTTATGTGCTTTTAATATTGTACATAGATTTTGACCTTGAGAACCTCAAAATTGATCTCTTGGCATTCATTTCTATGTTTCTTCCCATTATATGTCTATTGTCAAATCAAATATTTTTACAGAAAAATTTCCATAGTCTTGGATGTTGTTCAAATTATTTAGTAGTGTTTCTATAATGTTTAATGTAACACATAATTGTTATGGTTTGGAGCTAACGTTCCCTTGTAGGTCTGCCATTTGGAGGCTGGGTCAGGGACATTACTTGAAAGTGTATATTCTCAGTCTTGTTCTTCCCTTTTCTCTCTGCTTTCTGGTTGCCATAGTTTAACAGTTGCATTCTTCCACATTTTCCATTATGACATTTTTGCCTTCTAAGTGGCCAAACACAGACTGAAGCCACTGGAAACTGAGACAAATAAACATCTCCTTTGTGTTATGACTGTTGAATACTTTGTCCTAGCATTAGGAGAGCAACTAATAGAATGATCTTCTGTATTTGGTCCATCCACTTACCTTAATGGCATATATTTATCCCCTTTTCTTGTCTTCATTTATTTTCCCCAATAGGTCAGATACATCATCTTATTCATTTTCTAGTTCTTCACCACTGTCCGCTTCCTTTTGTGGTCTTCTGATGGAAGACACTCTGTTCATTGCTTACATTTCTAACTTCCTTTTACCTGAGTTCTCCTTGACAAAGATGGGCATCTTACTTACATATTCTTTTGTAAATATCTTCATTAATATAATTTCTTTTCTTATTTGTTTTTTTCCATAATATTTATGTCACTATTTTGGCTGACACATTGTGTCAACCTGAGAAGCTTAGAAACTTTACTAAGTGACTCAGCAGAGAGACAGGGTTCTCATTTTGTAAACATCCTCATCCTGTGCAGAAAGAGGGCGCAGAGATGATGTCTGTACTATTTCCCAGGCTTGGTTGGGAGCAGCATGCTTACAATAGAGAAGAGGAAAAGAGGTTTTCTCTCCCTTTGGCTCTTGTTGCTTTTTCTGTCAGTCCTGTTAACTATATTGGAAGCTTCACTCATTACTTTGTAATAGTCTTCTACAATTAAGCATCACATTCATTTTCTTTAGTTATACCCATTAATTAATCATTCTTATGAGACCCTAGAATTTTGGAAAATAAAAGACAGTGGATGATCTAAGGAAATCCATGAGGAAAAAGCAAAGTGAGCCTAAGAGAGAAGTGTTGGGAGCTACAGCCATAGGCAGTGCTGTGGACTTGGAGCCACTCAAACTTTTGGAGTTCATAACTTGCCACAGGTTGTTTCAGATGTTTGCCCTGTGGACTGTGGCCTGGTTGGTCCCAATCCCTTGTATCCTTCTGCTTGTAACTTTTGAAATAAAAAAAAATTGTCTTGTGCCATTGAATGTTGGAAGTATTTAATTTAACTTTCCATTTGTACAGGGGCTCACAGCTAAGAATTTGCCTTACATCTTGTAGGAGATTTGAGACTTGGACTTTTCAGCAATGCTGAAATTGCTAGGAATTTGGTAACTCTTGCAGATGGACTAACTGCTTTTTGCATGAAGGGACGTGCATGAGTCTTGTTTGCCAGGGAAAAATGTTACGGTTGTAATATATTATAATGTTTATAGTCTTAATACAGGTTCTTAAGGATTGTTAAACCTGAGTTATAATGTTCAAGTTGTGAAATGATATGTATAAGCATGACTTTCTACCTAGAAACTGCTTAAAGAAGTGTGTCTGGTTGCCAAATTGACAAGAAGTGCATTGCTATGAATGATACATGTGTCAACTTGAGAAATTTAGAAGTTTAATTAAGTGATTCAGCAGGGACCAGGGTCTTCTCTTTGTAAACATTCTCATCCTCTGCAAGAGGAAGGTATGGAGATGGTTTCTGCGCTACACCTGCCCCATAGGCAAGTAGTCTGTTTACAATATTAGAGAGGAATAGAGACTTTCTATCCTTTTTGCTCTTGTTGTTTTTCTATCTTCTGCTACCTTGCAGTGTTGGTCCTGTGTCATGCCACCTTGCCTTGGAGTTAGCTGATTATGGACTGAAACTTTCACAAAGTGTGAGTTAAATAAATCTTTCCTTCATTAATTTGAAGCATCAGGTATTTTGTCTCAGGAATGAGAGAAAAGTAACTAAACACTCGCTGAGCCATAATTTCTGTAAGAACAAGAAACATTTGCTTTTTACTCCTGCATCTCAATGGCCTAGAATTACATGTGAAGTATCATCAGTCCTTAGTACGTAATGCAGAGTGACAGATTAATGAATGAACAAAGTTTCTATCCTATAGCCAATATCTTTCTTAATCCTTATAGAAACAAAAATTCCTGAGAAATAAGATTTCAAGAAAATTTAGAATTCTATATATTGATTATTGTATTTTATGTTATCTTAAGGGAATTGATTAAAAATAATATATTTATAAATAATTTTATTCAAATATCTTATTTTAGAATTCTATATATTGATAATTGTATTTTATGTTATCTTAAGGGAATTGATTAAAAATAATATATTTATAAATAATTTTATTCAAATATCTTATTTTCTGTATCATAGGAAACATGTATTCTAATCCACTTATCTAGTTTTCTTGGAATTGTGGTTGCTATTTGGAATTTTAATCACAGATCATGGTTATGGGAATCAGTCTTGTTAACTATATTGGAAGCTTCACTCATTACTTTGTAATAGTCTTCTACAATTATCACATTCATTTTCTTTAGTTATACCCATTAATTAATCATTCTTATGAAGCATTAATGAGATATTTAAAGGTCATTCGGAGTAACTGTTAGAAGTCAAAACCAAAAATATCTACATCAACCCAGTTTTTGAAATATTTCAAAATAGGAATAATATTTAATACGTTTTTTGAGTATTCAAACCACACAGCAAAAACAAACAAAAGAGAAGCAACAAAAAAATAGTAAAAATGCCACAGGATCTAAGATATCCCACAATCTTGACAGGCACAAAAAGTTTCCTTACTATATAACATAGGCAAATGACTAGAAACTGAATGTGAAAAAAGATATTTTTTTCAAGAAAAAAGTCATATTCAGATGAGCAAGGCCAAGAAGATTTCCATGTTCTGATTTTACCTATGAAACATAACCTGGGATGAAAAGTCTAGTCTGAAAAACAAATATCATTTGAACAGAAGACACTTAATGAATTATTAATGGTTTCTGACTGCTGAAACTGGCAGAGAGCTGACATTCTGTATCATCCTGGACGTTAGCCAATCTTTCTTCACAAACGAACCCTTAAATTTTTTTTGTTGTTGTTGTTGCTAAACTGTAATTTGATATTCCTGTTGGTGTGGCTAGGATCAAAATTTAAAAAAAAGACACTGAAATGACTAAGAATTGTAGATTTTAGTAAACTGGAAAAGACATGAACACTTAAAATTTGATAAAACTTTTATTTAAAATCAAAATAATTCATTCTTATGTGTAGGTTAGACACAGCATGTTAACAGGCACTGAGAGCTATCAAATTCTCCTTATCTTCTTACTGGCCATTTATCCAGACAATATTTCTCAGAATTCCCTCAGAGAATTGTATAGTGTGGAATTCTTGCTAAAGGACACTAAAGAGATTCGAAGTGTGTCATATCATGCCCTGTCTGCACTTCACCACGTTCTCTGTCTTTTGTATCTAGCTCACTTGAAGAGGGTGCAAGGTGACTGCAAAAGTCAGACACTGAGCATATTAAATTCTCCAACAGCTTGGGTTCTTTAATATTGGCATGTAAGCTAAGTGTTCTCCAGAACTACTTGAGCAGAAAATGTCTGTTTTGAACTGTAGCACACATTTTCTTTTGTTGGAGCAGCCTTGGATGTCCATATTGAATAATCTGCAGATGACTTGCTAAGGTATAAAGTGGAAATAGTTTAACAATATCTTATGTCTGAGAAAAATAAAAATTCCATTCGTTGTGTTTGAGAATGCTATAAAAAACATGGTGATAATAGTTTTGAATTTTTACTCTACTATTCATGTGAGGAGTTAAGACTGTTCACTCTTCTGAACTTTTACATGTAAAAATAATCACTTGTTTAATCAATATTAATTTATGGAAATCATTTGGGTTGTGCACAAAAATGTTCAGATAAATTAAAAAATATATGGTGCATATATACCTACAATGTACACTGATAAACCCACCACCCTTTGTTCCATTCTACCCCCAGTCTTCCTCTCCATCCTTACACACTATTTCTACTAGTACATTACTTGAAAGTCAACACTTTTTGACTTCACTTATGACATAAAACATGTACTTTTTTTCTCAATCTGGCTTGTGTTACCTAAAAAAATACCTTTCAATTCCACCTAGCTTCTTGAGAATGAGGGGATTTCATTCTAATTTATTATGGGCTCCAGGCATGTATAAATATATAAATATAAATATATATATATATGTGTGTGTGTGTGTGTGTGTGTGTGATTAATGGGAGCATAGGATGATACCATATGCTAGCTCTTGTGAATAGAAGTACAGTGAATATGGCGTGTAAACATCTTTTTAATAGTATCATTTTATTTTCATTGGATATATACCCTAAAGTGGATCATACAAAATATCTATTCCTAGGAAATAATGCACACCATAAAATTCTACAGAAACTGAAGATATTAGACATAAAAGTGCTTATCTTAAAAATAATGATAAGCCTCTAACAGTGGTGACAACCCTATGCCCATAGATTGTAGTGGGCTAGTTGACATATTGAAAGCTCTAGAAAATTTCCTGTCACTGCAAGATGGCAGAGTAAACAGTTATCATATAATAGCTTCTTTAGAACCTGGAATCTTGACACTTGAAAACCAACAATTTAGCAAAAAGAAGGGGAAGAAGAGCTTTGAGAATCAGAAAAGAGCTAACAGGAAAACTAGTAGTCAGAAAGAAACTGAGGCTACTGGAGACAGTGGAGAAAAAAAAAGAATGAAACAACCCTGACCAGTAACACTGGCTCCCCAGAAGCCAGGCTCATCTCAACAAACACAATGTAGGTTCAGCGAGGGCTGGCACTCTCAGGGAGAAGCAACAGATAGTGTCAGTACCACTGGACCCAAGGAAAGCAGACTCACAAACTGCAGACACGGTGTGGGATTGTGCTCTGAAAGTTACTTCCATGTAGAAGGCTAGAGCTGGAAAAGAAATCCCCTGCAGTGCCTTTTGTATTTGAGCATGATTAATCAGGAGACTTATGGATGAAGTGGTTAATTATTTAAGACTTAGCTGCTCCAGGAATCAGAAGTAAAGAGCAACTACCCTTCCAGGTTTCTGTGATCACTCTACCACAGTGACATCTGCAAGAGACAGTCACAGAGAAGGGGATAGGCTACTCCTAAACACCCTGAGAACTTTCTGATCTCTGTAGTTTTTTGAGGGCCTAAGCCTGCAAGTTCTATCAACTAAATCCAGGGGACCTCTGCCCCCAAACTCATCCACTTCCAATACAGAACCTACTTCCAATACAGAGTTCAGTGGTCTGCTGACTTTCCCAATTATGCCAAAGTAATCAGGAACACAATGCACAGGCAGAGAGGCCTCCAGAGAGAGAATCAACAAATCGCAAACCCACGGGCTGAAGAGAGACACAATGATTTGGAGTACACCACAAATGATAAGAGTAGCTGGAGTGCCAATGACTTTAATGCAGCCATCACAGTGCTGACAGATCATGCTCAGAAGGAAGAGAAGGGTAGGACTCCACATATGCACAAACATGCATATGGAATCAAAATTGGAACTACTATGACTACCTATCCCACCCTCTACGTGATGAATTCTAATACTGGAGGTTCTAAAAGGAAAACACTCACCTAATATAGTGAAAAAACAATTTGGACTCATTTCTTTTTTTCTTTCGGGGTGGTCTTTTGTACTTTTTTTCCCTTTCTTTTACTCCTTGATTTACTTTTTCATGCTTTTCTTTTTCTTTTTTTCACCTAATTCTACAATTTTTTTAATATGGATTTTTTTTTTGTACCAGGAAATGAACTCGCAACCTTGTACTTACTAGGCAAGTGCTTGAGCCACTGAACTAAATCTCCAGCCCTAATTTGGATTCTTTATCACACTTTTATTTCCTCCTTTTAATCTTCCTTTGCTTTCTTTCACAAATTTTACTTTTTTTTCCCCTCTTCTCTCATTCCATTTTCTTATTATTATGGTTGAGTTTTATTAATTTTAGATTTTTAGGGGACTCATTATCATTCCTGAGTTTTTTTTCTATTGCTGCGGGTGGTAGAGTTTTACCATTTAATGAATATTTAGTGTATATCACTGTTTGTTTTTTCTTTGTGCCTACTTCTATGGTTGTGTCTACTTCTATGGTTGTGTCTACTTCTATGGTTGTGTCTACTTCTATATGACTTCTATGGTTACCAGTGGTACAGTGGTAGATTTTGTTGCTTTTTATAGTATGTCAGTATCTGGTTTCTGACTCTATTGTTTTGATTTTTTGCTATTCCCAGAGGTGTCATAGTTGTTATTAGGCTGGTGTTCAGTATGTGTGAATACCTGGTCTATGTTTGTGTGATCTACATCACTATGGATGGTTTTATCCTCTCTGTTTTGTGGCAGGGATCAACCCCTTACAAGAAAGTTGGACACTATTAAAACCTCCAAATATTATGTTGTCCAGCTTGAAGAGGGGTGAAAACATCAAAAGAAAATCAAGAACATCTCCAAAGCATAACTAAGAACATCTCACAGGGAGATTCTAACTAATGATGCCTATATAACAGACTGTTAGTAATAAACTGTTTGTAACCTAACTCATCTTCAACCTACAGCTGAAAAGCAATAGAAACAGAAGAAAGACAATGACATACTTTCCCAAATGATTAAATCCACAAAAATTGATCTCAATAGCACTAAAATATAGGAAATTATAGGCCATGGTTGATAACAGGAGAGAGAATCAGAAATGGAAGGCACAGTGAATTAAGTAGATCATGAACCCTAAAAACAAGGGTACAGCATGCAAGTTAGTTCCAATAAACACTAGATGACTCAAAAGAACCTCATCATCAGAATTATAAAAATTCTAAAAGTTCGATGACTGTCTCAGTTATTTTTCTCTTATTGCTGAGACAAAATACCTGACACCCAAAATGAAGGAAGGAAAAGTTTATTTAGCCTACAGTTTTTGGAGATTTCAGTCCATAATCAACTGGTTCCAAGTCAGGGTTGCCTGACACGGTGGCAACACTTCAAGGCAGTAGCCAGAAAAATGAAACAAAAACAAAAAGGAAACCAGAGCAAGCTTCATTTCCTCCTTTGTATTGTACATAGGCCACTGCTTCCCTCCAGCGTGGGTGTAGCACTCACAAAATCTGTGTCCTCATCTTTTACAGGATGAGGATATTTACAAAGTAAAGCTCCTGCTCCCTACTGAATCTCTCAGTTAAATTTCAAAACTTCTCACAATAGATCTTGACACAATACATCAACCATAGCAATGACTCAAAATGTACAAAAAATATTCAATGAAATCACGGCATATTTTTTAAATCTAGGAAAATATTTCAACGTCCAAGTTTAAAAAGAGGTATTCCCAAATAACCATAGGCAAAAAACTAGTTCTTCACAGCCCATCAGAATCAAAATTCCATAAATACAACAAAAGGAGAAAATGCTACAGGCTGGAAGATAAAAGTACAAGTGACTTGTAAAAAGTTACTCATAACGGCAAGCCTATCAAAATTAAAAGTGGATTCCACCACAAAAACTTAAAGGATAGGAGAACCTGGAAAGAAATTTGTTAAGCACTAAAATATAGA
>PVJX010027607.1:0-24705 GCA_004027295.1 Dolichotis patagonum | reverse complement strand
GCACCCATGTTTATAGCAGCACAATTTGTAATAGCCAGATCTTGGAAACAACCTAAGTGCCCATCAACTGAGGAATGAATAAAAAAGTTGTGGCATTTTTATACAATGGTGTACTACTCAGCTATAAAGAATGACCACATTGAGATATTTATAAATAAATGGACATGACTTGAGACCATTCTCTTAAGCTAAATAAACCAAACTCACAAGTATAAGTACTGTATAGTCTCCCTAGTATGAGAGTTGATAAGAGTATATAAGATTTTATGGTAAGCATTAATCCCCATCTCATAGCTTTGAAGCCTTTCAATGTTTTCAATCATCAGTTGGAATGGTTTTATTCTGTTTTATTTGACTACATCATGCATGATGATATGAACAGCTGTTTTGAAGAAAACAAAACATTATGACAGCTATTGCTGATTTAATATCCTCCTTCTTAGAAGTCCTACTATGCTTCTATTCTTCTACTACCATTGGTTCTATCTATCACATTGTGTCTTATTGGGATTTGAATTGTGTGATATTTTAAACAAGAGTTTTCTATCGAAAATTAGATATTATAGTACCCATTGATCATTTTCTGTTATTCAGTTCAGAAAGCCCTTTAATTCTTTCACTCTTTGAATGGTTTTATACTATTTTGTTATGTTTGATATTATTGTATTTAAAACTATGCTCAACCATAGCAAAGAAAGAAATATTGGGATAGCTACTGTTGATGTCCGGTTGTCTTAATGTACTGTGTTGCCTATGTTGTCATGTTCTGATCTGCTCTGTACTGCCCTCTTTTGTTTTATTCTCTTTAAAATAAAATTTAAAAAAACATAATATCATTTGTATCTTATTTAAACTTTTAGGATCTACTTGCTTTGCAAATTGCAGATCTGCTCAGTGCATGATAAGTGCCACCCAAACAGAGATCCAAAAATTTTGAAATTGGAATTTTTATACTGAACAGGTAAGTCTCCTTAGACAGAAAAGTGTGGGAGACAGAGAAGGCCTTCACAGAAAGAAACTTCACTGAGAATGCTTGGAGAAGAGTAGGGGAAAAACATGTAAGGATGAAACTTCTAGCTGTAAACAAGACATTTTGTCTGGCAGTAAAATGGCCAAAAAATTTTCCACCAAGGAACAAAGATATAAACAGTTGTTCCAAGGTCTGCTCAAATGCCCAGGGGCTTGTGCACCAACAAGGGACCTAACAAAAGTTTCACAAGAGGTAACCAGAATATAATCCACTTTTTCTCAGCCAGGCACTACAGATATTAAAAATTAGGAAACACTCAGAAAAAATTTTAAAAAGGCACATAGTAGAGAAATAATCTTTTCCCCTGAGATGTTCTCCACTTAGAATCTGGGTTCCTTCATTTTGGAGCTCCTTACAGAGCTCACAGAAAACTGTTTCTGATTTGGACACTAAGGAAACAAAACAGCTCCCAGGAGAGGAATCTGACAACAAAACAGAATCCTTAAAGGGATCCTGTCAGCAGCATCTGGAACCTTGAGGAAAACTGTCCCTCTCAGCTCTATCCAGAAACTTACAGGTTTTAAGGAAAAAGCAACCACAAAAGGGGAAATCACTGGCATCTCCACCTGCTTCCCAGGTAGAATTCAGTAAGACAGGAATAGAAAAATGGCTTCTGCTCATTGGTCTTTTGGATAACAAGTGGTGGAAAATCTCAGACAAAGTGTGGTTAACATTGGAGTCCAAAGTCCATTTACAGTTGGACTCTTACAATATGTTTTGGATACATACAACTGACATGTTATGATATCAGATATCTAAATCAAACCTGAATGTCTCCTGCTCAATTTCTTCATTTTGATGTAAAGTTAAAAAATCCTTTAGAACAAACTCATATAAATGGAAAGTGTCCTAATCCACATTCAGAAATAAAGGAAGAGATACTTTCTGGGACAGGATGTTATGCACCACTTGGGTAACAGATCCAGTGTCATGATGAACTATATTCACAATTGTCAGCTTTATTAAAAAGTGCATGGTTAAATATTCCAGAGGGTAGAGCTCCCATGCATTTCTATTATTACCTAAGAATGCTAGTGACTAACAGGGCCACTGTTACAAAAAGTCACAAGAGCTACAGAGTCATCAAGATCACTTTAAAACTTTAAATGATTTTCAAAAGATTTTAAGAGACATAAATTAGATAAGACCAAAATTGGATATTACTACCTATCAATTAAAGCAATTATACAGTACTCTATAGGGAAATATGGTTATTGATTTCCTTCATAGTTTATCCATTGAGACTCAAAGAGAACAATCCTTGATTACAAGCATGTTACAACAGCATCAAATTTTTTTAAAATAAATACAAACTACACTTTTATTCTTTACATTTTAATTCCTCTTCATTCTTCTACAAATCCTATAGGAAAATTTACAATAGATAAAGTTTATCCTGTTGAATGTATTCACCTTTCTAATCAGTCAGTCAAAACCTTACAATTATATTTCGAACAAAGCATCAAGGTTGTCACCATGAAATGGGTAAGGTCTAAACAACTCTGGTATTCATGCTTCCATAAATGTATTGCCTATAGATTTAAACCAATATTTGACCCTGTTACGGCACTCTCTATATTGGCAAGTAACACTTGCTGATTCCATAGGACAAATTGATAATCATTTTCCCAATGATCCTATTTTTCAATTTTTCTCAAGCATTCATATATTATTTCAAGAATTACTAAACTTGAATCATTTCTGATGAAGCAGTTTATCTTACTGATGTCTCATCAAAGGGAAAGCTTGCAATTTAGTAGAAGGATTACTAACAGGTAAGAGACCCCAGGACTTTCTACACAAAAGTCTAAAATTATTATTGTTTTACTTGTCATGTAACACTTACCTTCAAAACTATCAACATAATTAGTGATTCAGCCTATGCATTCTACCTTACTCAGTGAATTGAGAGAACCACACTACCACTGACTTTATATCCAACTCTATTTAGTTTGTTTCTCAGGCTACAAAAAGCAATTCATAATCAAACAATGCCATTTTATATTGCTCATACAAGGTTTCATTCTATTTTATCTGGATTTTTAACATATAAAAATCATTCATTGTTCACTTTTGTTACTGTATTTCATGCAGCTAAACAATCTCATTCATGCCATCTTCAAAGTAGTAAGCCTTTAACCAAGGAATTTCAATTACCCAGGTCTCAAGCAATACAAATTCTTATGTCCTGTCCTAGTTGTCGAAAGCTTTCTAAGCCCTGTGCCACCAGAGGGCAGTAACTCCAGACCCTAAAAATGTAATAGCAGTTAGTGAATGAATGTTACACATTTTTCTTATTTTGACAAACTGCAATACATTCATATGTTTATTGATACAGTTCTCAATTATTTATGCTGCTTTTCATGCAGGAGAAAAAATGGCCATGTTCAACAACATTGTTTGTCAGCATTTGCTTAAAAGTATGTTCCACATACTATAAAGATGAACAGTTATAATTCTGTTTTCAACTATCATATATTAAACACATTACAAGAATTCCTTACAACCCTCAAGGCCAAGAAATTGTAAATCTATCTTTTAACACTCAAATAAACAAAAAAAGAAAATACAGTTACCCCACAAGCACAGTTAGATTTAGCCATTTTTACTTTAAATTGTGTAAATTCAGCTGCAGATAATAAATTGACCTGGCAAAACTTCATTGGTCAGTATCCCAAAACGATCCCCAGCAAAGAAGTCAAGTGCTTAAAAAGATATTGAAAAGAAATAAGTAGATAGGGCCAGTGCAGCTAATAATGTGGGGAGGCTATGCTTGTTGCTTAACAGATGGTGTGTCCATCAGGTGGCTACTGTCCAGAAATATACAACTTTGGCAGGAGACATGACTCATGATGCTGGAGATAGTCCTGTGTGATGGCTCTGCCAATCTAGGCCCTCCAGAGGATAAATCTGTCTTACAAGGCTTGCCACAGGACCTGCCAACCTACCAAAACATTCACCTTCATCTTCCCCTCATAGATCCCCTCCAAGAAGACAAGTGATCCAATAAAATGAATCCAAGTGACAATTTGTGAGGCAAACTATATAGTTATCCAAAGGGACATTCAACAGCTCTTGAGAATCTTTGGTTGCCTTAGCTCTGCTGACAGTATTTGTATGTATAAAAACTGTTTCACAAGTAGAGTATTAGACTTATGTCCCTACTCCACTATTACTTAGGCCTATTACCTGGAAAGATAATTTATCATAAAACAGAAATGCCTGCCCCTAAGTTAGATGACATTCCAGGCCCAATCATCCTTATTGATAGGCCATACAAGGCAATTATTATACTGCTCATTTTGTTTTTCCATTATTGTGAGTTAAAGATGTTAAAATTCAATAAAAACATTTGTATGTTGCTTGCCTTCAACTTGGCAGACACACACTTTAAAACAAGTGGTTGATATCACCCTGGGATTTACACCTACCCCAAAAAGAATGACAGATTTATTAAAGCCAAAAATACCTATTTGCTCCATAATTAACAATTTAAAAAGACTTAAATATACTGTGTGGCCTTGGGCCAATTGTCAGACTGAAGCAAAATTAAAGAAAAATAAGACAGTGTGAGTTTATTGATTATAGCCCGTAGAAAAAAATATTTGTTATGATAAAAATACAGATTTATGGGAGATCTTAAGTAAGACACACTCAGCCAGCATAATTAAACAATCTTCACCTGTATAACTTGTAAACTGGACCAGCTCAGGGCTCAGTATCCCTATGCCATACTTAATCTATAGTGGACAAATAAAACCAATACAACAATTCTGCTTAAAATATTGGCCCTATTTTCATAAGAAAAAGTATACAAACTGGCAAAAACATGAAATCAAATAGTAAAAAATGTTCTTAAGTAAGCACATTACAAGACAGACCAAACTTTAAATTACATTTATAATTCTCATGTATTTCTGCATGGTGCTGTCTCAAAATGCTAATTCCTTTAAGTGATCAAGTTGTACTTTGAGCCATTGTGTAAAACCAGGTTCTGTTTATAGACAGATATTATTAATAACAGGTCTCATGCCAGGAGTTCAGTCCTGTTAATTGTGCTAAAACATGATCCTACGCTCTGGTGTTATGCGTGTTGCATACACTAGCGAAATGTCTGACACACAGGACAAAAAGAAAAAAGGCATTTGATTAATTATTGCAAAAATGGTTTCTCTGTTTCTCCTAATTTCCAGTGGGGAAGTTTCTTCACTGGCCATCACACATTCTGTACGGAGAGCTCATTTCATACATAATGAGACAAAGACTGCTGATAAAACATAAAAAATACAACCTAACACGGATGCTAAATTACAGGCATAGTTTAGCATGCTAAAAACCTCTGTGTTACAGATGACAGGCCAAATAGAGACTGCATTATTACAAGGATGAAAGTGCCCTTACGAAGCCACTCATTTCTACATAACTTCCTTGCCTTATAACAAATCTATGCATCTGTGGGAGGTCATAAAAAATGTACAAGGAGCTACCTATTGAAATATTACTATAAATTTCAGTGTCCTCCAAAAGGAGGTGTTGTCAGTATCCTGAAAAATCCAAAAATTTGATAAACAAATTCAAACGAGATAAACTTTCTGATGCCTTAAACCAATTAAATCCATTTAACTATCTAAAGGCACACTTCTGGCTTTTTATTATTGTTTTTAGCATAATATCTGTATTTCTCTTTATTCTATCCATAGTCTGTCAGAGAATCCAGTATGGGCCAACTTCTGGAAACAGTGGAGCCATGATGTACCTGATTCAACTTCTATTACAAAATCAAAAGGAAGCACTTGATTGATACCATTGCAAAGTGACTCTGAGCAGGATTTACACTTAATCAGTTGACTGTCTATGGTTATCCCAGACTAAGTCCCCTTGTCTTGAGACAGGCAGTGGATTCATAGTAAGTAAACCTCTAAATCACTGCTCCCAGCTGAGTACTGTGGTGGGTTATGACACCATCATGCCTCAAAGAACAAAACAAGACCACAGCTGAGGATGCCTGACTTCAAAACAAATTAACTAACTGGAGATTGTTGTTGAGGTAAATGTCAACATAGAGATAAGATAGTTCTCTTAAGTGATATAAATTACTACACACAAAAGAAATAAACTGACTCCCTTGAACCTTCTCAGTTTCCATTATTTTGCTCAGGATTGCTTTCCTTTGTTTAAAAACAGTTAAATACAGGTTTCCCAAAAAGTTTTGTCTCAGCCTCCAAAAGCTCTCAAATTCTGATAGATGGCTTTAGTCCTCCTACTACCCTAAAATCATGCCACATGATTCTTCCACTTGAGCTTTCATCATCCACTCCTTTAGAAGGTTACAAGCATGATCAGTCCACAATAGAGGGAGACAGAAAGGAAGGTATTCATAGGCAAAGATATCTAGGCCAGAATGAACAGGATTTTATGAAATACATAAGAGGATGACAGGTGTGATTTTTTGGTGTGATATGTTTTAAACAAGACATACATGAACTCTGGTTTCACCCGGAATTGCAAACATGTATTTCTTGATTATCACCTGAGGAGGGAAGAGCTGAGGCCTAGCTTCCTGGAGGCATCAAAGTCACATAGAAGAAAGCTACGATTCCAAAATATAACATAGTGACAAAAGAATGAAGGATAAGGAAGCATGTGAAAGAGCAGAGGGTAGGTCTCAGATGCACTTTTTCTGCATCAGATCCCAACTCCCCAGATGCATGCCAGTGTGAGAGATGAGGGCTCTGCAGGAATGAACAGGCAGGCCCTCATGGTATGGCAGAAAAAGAACTACAAGGAAGCTTGTAGAAGGGGAAGAGGAGGATAAACATACAAGAGGGACTTCTCTTTTTTCAGAAGCAGATTCATTCTTCCACAAGAGTAGGCATGCTGGATTCTCCCTTTATTCCCCTACTGTGAAGCAAACCTCCCCAATTTCTAGTCTTCTTCCTCCTCTTTAGAATGAAGGTTGTGACCTATGATTAAAGACTGCTGGAATGCTAAGGGCACCTTCAGGATAGTTTGCTTTACATTCTCTGCCTTGTGCATCTCAGCTTCAACTTAAACATTTGCTCAGGTAAAGTCTGCCAAAAAATAAGTATGTGGATCCCTTCCTCAAACCACCTCTCACTATCTTGTCAAAGGACAAACACTTCGCTACAGGGCTAGGTAAAGTGAACACTGACAGATTAGTAGCTGTGGTGGACATTTTGGCCAACTGTTAAACAAGATCTCAAGAAAGAATCTCTCAACCCTGAATCTTTGCTGGCTTTCTGTCTCACCCATATGTGAAACATGAAGCCTTGAATTAAGAACTTGCTTTAGCCCTATCCTCCTCCTAATTCTGCCTCAGAACAAGTCACAAAGATCATCCTTGTGTTCTGCAAACTCAACACAAGGAATGTGGGTTTGATACCATGTTGGTAATTAATCAGCCTATTTCTTCATTCTTCTACAGTGTTAGAACATGCCTGAAACTCTTATCTCTCACATGACCACCTTCTCTACCTCCATTTGGAGCACTATGTCTAGAAAGAGTTCCCACAGTATTATTCATGGGGTAAAATCCTGAGGAGCTCTGCTGTGAATGACATAGAGCACTGGTACCTAAGAAAGGTCAATCACACAAAGTAACGTCTTCAGTATATTATCACAATCTCTGGGCATATTCAGTCCAATCCCAGTAGTTCCAGGATGACATCTCATGTTTAGAGTTTTCACGGCTATTGTTGGGGCATTTTAGTCACATCTCTGTGGAGAATCAAGAAAAAAGAGCCAAGAAGAATGATTTAAAAGCTTTTGAGTTTGACCAGAAAAAAGACTCTAGTAAAGTTAGGGTCTGCAAAGATGGACCAGTGGAGGAATAGAACAATAGAAAAGATAGCCCAAAGATATCACATGAACTAACAGTACAAGAACAACAGCTTTTGAAAAGGTGAAGACTATGCTTTGAGAAGATAGTCCCAGAACACCACATTCCAGAATTAGAGTGGCCTGAAGAAGTTGTTTCTCTGGATTGGGCTCACAGCACTCAGCAATACAGGAACTCGTAACCTAGAGCCAGGAGAGAGCAAGCCTGGCTACTGCTCCAGTTGGTAGCAGACCTCGGTGTCATCCACATGGTGCTGGTTTTAATTAAATGTATAATACATGAGTGGTGGCATCAGGAAAGCGTTTACTCAGACTTCAGAAGAAGGTGTGGGATGCCCTGAGATGGCAGTCTGTAAAGCTGTGAGACTGAAATCAGGTAGGATGAGTGGGGTCCTCAGAAGGATGGAGAAGCTGAGGAAAGCTGCAAGGAGTGAGCAAAGCCCTAGAGAGAATCCATGAGAACTGCAACTATGGGCAGTGCCATAGGAATGGGGCCTGCCAAGCTCATTGGAATTTGCATCTCCCCTCAGTTGGCCCCAAATGGTGGACATAGTACTACCAGGTTTAATGCTTGTCCTGCTAAGGTTTGGACTTGCTTTAGTCACATTCCTTTGTAACCCCTAGTTATTTTTGAAGTCAGAATGTCTATCTTGTGCCATTATGTTTTATAAGTGTTTAACTTTCTTTTCATTTTTCCAGCTAAAATTTACCTCAGTGGAGACTTTGTATTTGGATCTTTAGGTAATGGTGAAATTTAGGATTTTACCAACTGTTAGAGCTGAAATTTTGCATAAATACGGGTGAATGAGTATTTTGGAGTTCAAGAGTGGAATATTATTGCTCCTACCTACCTGAATTTCCCCCAAAGCCACAATCCTATGTGGCCATAGGTAGACTTTTGATGAGGTACATGAATCTAGAGTGTGTGAATGTGGATTAAGGGTGTCATACTGGGATTAGTTCCGTGTTAATCAGCTTGATCAGTTGCTACAGCTTTGGATAAACACACAGATGGATCTCAGGAACAGAACTTCACCTAACAAACAGAGGTGCTGTGGAAGTAGGCAGAGAAATCTGTGACTTCTTGGATGACAAACTTGCAGTTTCTGGAAGAAAATCACTCCTTCCAAAATACAAAAAAAAATGTTCTTGTATTTTACAAATTCATCCATTTATTGATTTAGGTTGCTATATTCTCCTTTCTTCTTTGCAAGGTTAATGGGGTTTTTGAAACTCTCCTTTTCCCCTGATTTCTCTTTCATTGTTGTTTCTTTTTTTGCCTTTAGATGGGATTCATTGCTTTTTTCCAACTGTTTTTCTTATATTGTACATCCAGAACTGTGACTATAATGTGTCATGAAGAGGTTCTTTTCCTAGTGTGGCTATTTGGAATTTTATGTATTTTGCTTTTCTGCATGGTCATTTCTTTTCTCTTATTTGGAAATCTGTATGATGTTATTTTGTAAGCAGCTGTTTTTATACTATTTCCACTGTGTTCTAATTCTTCCAAATAATCTTAAATTTGTCTTCTTTTGTGTCATCTAGCAGCTGTTGGGTCCATTTTTCTAGCTCTCTTGTTGTTATCCCTCATTCACTGGACCCTGACAACAGCCCTGTCATCCTGTTCTGACACTGTCTGCTCATTGGTCATGACTGCAGCCTGCATTTTCAATAGAACCCTCAATCTCCTGAATTTCTGTTTGGAACCTTCTTATGAGCTCCTTATTTTCTAAGCTGGTTGTTTTTGTTACATATTATTTTGTTTACTTCTGCTAGCTTTTTATTAGTGTCTCTTGAGTTCATTCTTTTTTTTTATTTGAAAGAGAATGAAACAAAAGAGGGCAGTACAGAGCAGATCAGAAGAGGACAACATAGGCAACACAGTACTTTACATTAAGTCAACTGGACATCAACAGTAGCTAACACCATATCTCTTACTCTGCTATAGTTGAGCATAGTTTCAAATACAATAATATCAAACATAACACAATAGTATAAAGCCATGCATAGAGTGAAAGAATTATGAGCTTTCTGAACCGAATAACAGAAAATGATCAATGGGTACTATAATATCTCATTTACGATAAAAAGAAATTTTTGTTTAAACTAAAGTTCATTCTTTTTAATGGTGGTTATTTTCACTTTGAACTGTTTGCTTTACCAAGTTTTTTGACTAATGTCTTCTCTAGACTTGCTGGGCATTTTTAAATATGGTCTGTTTTCTGTCTAGATCTTTTTATCTGTTTATATTTCCTATGAATTTGCCTTCCTATTTTTGCTGTCTCTTCTGTCATTTTTTTTAATACTTTATCTGTGTGTATTTTGGTTTCTTCTCCTTTGATGCTGTATCAGCAAGTTTAGGGGAGTTGGGGAGTTTTGAAAACATTTTAATTCATTTTCTAATGTTTCTATTATTTGCTTGTGTTCTGTGTTTTCTGTGTGTATGTGCATCATGTGCATATGTGCATGTGTGCGTGTGTGTGTGTGTGTGTGTGTGTGTGTTGTGGCTTATGGGTTCACTGTAGAGGCAAGCTTTGTTGCTAGTATGGAGCCTCTTTATTCAGTGGTTACTTGTAAGTGGTGTTCTCTGTACATGACTATTAGCTTTTACTTCTGTCCCCAGGTCGAATCACCTCCATTTATTAAAGAGCAAAGATTGAAAGATATCTGGACCAATAATCACTTATCTAAGAATGGGTTACTATATTTTTAATGAACAAAGGCAATTTAGGTAGTAGTAGCCTACATAAACTAATTAATAACAATAATCATAAAACCTTAACTTTAATAATAAAATCATCAACAGTAACAACATTAAATGCAAACCAGATATTCACAAATTCTTAGAAGGAATAACCATAGTAAAAAGATCTAAAAATATAGTATGAACAGTAAGACAAGTCAAATATTATTCTACAAATGGCCTACCATAAATATGTAATAAATGGAACAACTTTACCTCTAGCAACAGCTAAATAGTATTTCACAGTAATCACATCAATCTTGATAGTTATGTTACTAAGGGTAGAGGGGTCCTTGAAACAGAGAATGATAAAGTACTCTTTGAAAAATTAGTCAATGGGATATGAAAAATAGGAGAGAATAGAAATTAGGAAATGCTATTGAGAAGTTGCTATGTGTCTACATGTCCACACAAACACTCATGCGTGTATAGGTGGGACTATTTGCAGGTGGCTTGATTAGGGTGTGAGCAATAGATTGTGAGTGTTCAATGCTAGGAATAAGGAGTGCCACCCAGCCTAAGACTGGGTACCTTGGCTAAGATATAAGGACCAGAGAAAGGGTCATCACATGACACTTGTTTGCACTTACTTGCTGCTTGACTTTCCTGCTTTTCCATGGATTGTTTATCCTCTGTGATGACCACCTGCCACTTCTCTGTAATTTGAATGAGTGACTTCTTTCCAGGATCTGCAGTCTTGCCATTTAGCCTAGTATAATTTCTTTTATCTTTGCCCAAAAAATGGCTATAAAGTCAGCTTCATAGAGAGATTTAGCTGTTAAACTGGGGTATCCAGATTCAACAAAATTTGACCATTTCTAGAAAAGCCTTACTGTGTTCAGAAGCAGGGTTTTCTTATTAACAATTAACTCTTATAAGGCTTCTAGCACCTACATGACAACAAGGCTTTTAGTGTCTCAGGAAAACATGAATCCTAGAAATTGTACATTTGGGAGAACTTTGACTTTGTGTAGCAATTTTTCAACAAAAGAATTTGAATGGAATTTTTGTCTTGTGTAATTTTATCATAGCTAAAAATCAGAAGTTAATATATATATTGGAGGAAGAAGATTTCATGGAATAAGTTAAAAGAAGTCAGATCCTTTACTAACACCTGACTAAAACTTTGGTACTATCCACAAGCCTTGAATAAGACTGTCAATGTGAGTGGTGGAGGGACCTGGATGTTGAGGACCTGCCATTTAAAAATGAAGAGGAATGAGGGTGAAAGGAAACGCAAAAGAATTTATCCTTGAAATCCAGCACTATGAAGGTTTCTGGGGACACTCATTCAAAAAGTGTTATTATTTGCATATAGATATCCCCCTCAAAGCCTTATGCAACCATTCATGGGAGTTTTCAGATCAGAACTAGCGTGTCACACTGAGATCAAGGGTGTATGGTAATGATATCAATGCACTGATTGTCTTGGCATAGTTCTGGGCTGGAGTGAATGCTACCTGCCCTAAGGGTGGGTAGCCTGAACAAAATATATAGAGACAGTGAGCTAGCATCTTTGCTTGTGCGTGATTTTACTATCTTCCTGCCTTCTGCCTGCCATAAAGTGTTTCTCCTCTGTCATGCTCCTCTGTCAGGTCACCCTGTCTGGGAGCCAACTAACTGAACTGAAAAGTCTCCAAACAGGCAATCAAATAAACCCACTCTTCATTTTTGGTGTCAAGCAGTTTGTTCCAGCAAAGAAAATAGTAACTAAGACAAACTGTGTAAGAATTAAACACTATGAGTTAAATAGAAATTATTGCTTGCTTAATGGCCTATATATCTTGTACTATTTACAAGAAACACTAATCTATTACATTATTATAATGGGGATTTTGCAGTGGAAGTCCCAGCTGTACCAGTGTGTGGCCTCAAGAATTTGTTAATAAAGGGATGGAGCCACTTTAGAGCTTCAGGTTTGGACAAAAGGGACTTGATATTTTAGGAAATTTTGACAGGATGGACTATTGTGGACCTTGCCACAAAAGAGATATTTAAGAATTCGGAAAAAGCTGAGCCTCAAGAATAGGGGCTATGTGTGTGTAGACTTGAGGGTAAGTAAGGAGGGCCCTAAATAAGCTAGAAATTGTATACAGTGGAGAGAAAAACTGGCTTGTAATTTGAATATACTGTCTTGTCTAATTGTCACTACCCTTACACATGACCAGGGATATGGTCCAGGTGGTAGTTTACAACCTTGCAGCTTGAGGTACTGTTTGCTCAAATATCTCAGCTGTCCAAATCTGGGAAAAAGGTAGAAGGTGCAATGCACTTTCTTTGGATTTATGTAGACAAGATGTTCCATTGGCAGGCAGGGCTTGGACTATGACAGTAACCATTTATTGGACCTTATGTGTATCATTCTTGTCCTCTTTCCTGGCCACCCTGATCCTTGAGTCTTCTTATCAGTTTCTGAAATTCTTAATGGTAGTATCTAAATATTTGGAGTTCTTTGCTCTATCTTTGGTAGCTTTGGAATGATGTCAAATTTCTCTATTGCCAAAGGAGTCATTATGGCTGGGACACAGTCACATCTTTTGCCATAAACCTCAGTGGGACGTAGAATATGTGGGACAAAATATTTGCCCCTGCTAGTATCACAGGCTTTACATTTTATATCCTAGCTAGTCTTCCTGATTCCCACTTACTAGGTCCAATTAATATATCTCAAAAATTGTGTTTATATTCCTCTGTTTTTAAGTACAGCTTAGAGGAAACTTTCTTCAATTTGATACAATCTTCATCATCTTACTACCAACAGATAAAAGAATGATGATCTCATATAAAGCATGTTGAGAAACAACAACTTTCTTGTAGATACATTTCTGTATTCTGTCTATACTTGCCACTTGAATTTTACATTCTATTAGGAGCTTTTCCACATATTTTTGGTTTATTCATTATGAAAACACTCTCAGCAAGTTTTGTTTCTATAAGGAGTTTCTCATCATGATTTTGTCCTTTGCAGCTTAGAATTCCCAAAGTAGACATACTATTCCCTCATATCAAATACTTGTGCAAAAGTGAAGCAGTTTCTTAACATATAGGACATTTTAATATTCAACAATTTAATATTCATAATGCTGTTCATCTTTACATTTTTATGTGGTAGTCCCATAAAACTGTCTCTTATTTCCAAGAGTATTATTTTGTTTCTCTCATTTTGAGATAGGGTCTTACCATGTAGTTGAGGCTGACTTGAGTTCACCTTGTAATCCTGGCTGGTCATGAACTAACAACAATCCTACTGCCCCACCCTCACAAGTGCTGGGATTACAGGCATGCATCACCATACCTGGCTTCACCTAGATTATTTTAATTTCTTTGTGCAGAAGATTTTGGGTTCCTGGCAAGAGTTTGAGCCAAGGGACTCTGGCCCTTTTGTCAAAATTTATCTCTATTCTTCTGCTTAACATTTGTCCAAGATTCTAGCCTGGAAAATACAGGAAAAATATTCTGCTGAGCAGGCAGCCTCTTTTCCCCTAGAACTATAACTATAGGAAAATCTTTCCAAGCTCTGCCGATGTTAGGAACATGTAACAGTTTTATCTGATCCACAAGAACTGCTTATCTTGTGCTTTGAAAAGAGCTGAAACTGAAGATGGGACACATGTGGAGATAGAGCAAGACCAGCCCCAAGAACAAGGAGCACCTGAGTTGAGCCAGGAGTACAGTTTGTCCACGAGGTGCCAGACCCTGAGGTGCCAGAAGCAATCTAGGCAAACAAGTTGTTAGGCAGAGGAGTTTTACATGACAGCAACCAGACAGATGTATAAATGAATACATTGCAGTCATTGGGCAGCTTCTTTGCTCCACCTGACTTCAGCTTTCTGCATTTTCTCTCCTGCCTTCCTGTCTTCATATTGCTCCAACTGAGCGTTTTCTAGAGCTGTGCTGGATGTGGGATATGGGTGGCAGTTCTAGAGTAAAAGGACATGTTATTTGAACAGATGGCAATCTGACAAAAGATAGTAATAAATGGGTTTTTGAGCTGAATCACAAGATTAAAACATGAACATTGATAAAAGCCCATTTCTGAGGCCTACTGACACATGGGTAATGGCCAATGACATAGTCTATGTAAGGACCACTCGTGTGAGCCCCATCCCAGTAGACAATTCAGAAATACTTTCAAGAAAAACATGAAGCCCATGAAAAAAATCCAGGTTTCAAAAGTTACTGGTATTGAAAAAGTAATGTTCTCATTTGGTCACTTTAAGTATTCTCTTATGCTCAATGTGGTTCAAAAAATGAGTTGACACGAAGGTTCTGCAGCAATAGTAAGATGGTGTTGAATGAAGACATAGTCTTCTCCCACCCCTTCTAGCACATAATGCTGTTAACAAATGCATTGGGGTGGTTAGATGGTGGATTCCTTGATGATAGGTACAGGTGGTTGGATGGCAGATTTCCTGGTGAGACACCCCTCAACTTTTTTGGAAAGTGAAACTACTAGCTGTCCTACTGCAACAAACAGGTCTTGGCAAGGGTAAACACTGACTCTGGACTGAACAGTGCTTGTCTGGCACAAGAGGAAAACACACAGAAAGCAAAAAATGCATCACAAAAAGGCTAATGTAAGAATTTATACCAGCAATTGTCATTTCTCTGGACCAAGAAATATCCTGCAAAACCCATATTTTGTTGTATTAAGGAGTTTTCAAAGAAAACAAGACAATACAGGAAACATAACTTATTTTATGTATTACGGTCACCTGAGGAGTCAAATATAAAGAGTGAAGTAAATTTATCCACACAATAAAGACCTAGAGAATCTAGTTGGAGGCCTGAATCCCATGGCAATATCCTGCATGAGTCCAGCTGAAGAGCTGGAGCCCATCACAGTGGCTCCCATGAGTCAAACTGGAGGCCTACAGCCCTCAACAATGAGTCATGCAAGTCTATTTCATGGATCTGCAGAAGATACAAAGAAGATAAAAAGGTCAATGGTGTAAGCTAGAAAGTGTATACAAGTGGGATGAAGGATATGTGCCAGTAGCTTAAGGATTCTTCACTGGAACCAAGAAGCAATGCTCAATATAAGGGCTCCCCCAAAAAGTACCACAGCCACCCTCAGTGACAATGAGGTCTCAAACTCCTCCAACAATGAGAACAGCCAATTTCTTATCAGGAAGCGAGTATGATAAGCTTATCCTACAGACTTAACAGCACACATCTTCCCCTCTGGAGCAAGGAAACTATGCACAAAGCTCCCCCAGTGTGAACCACAGCCATTCTCAGCAACAAGGTCCCAAACTCCTCTGATGATAATAGCCAAGTTCATATAAGGGAAAACAGCATGACAAGCACCTCCAAGAGAACCAACAGCTCTAAGCAACAGCATTAGTCTTCCTCTCCAGGTCTCCTTTTTATGCCGACAGCAATCCTAATGTGAGACATCTACAAACAGCACCACACTGATTCAGTTCAGCTGGTGTTACAAGGTGACCCACAATTGTCAGTCCACCACAACCCATAATGTCCAACAGTGAGCAGAGAGATCCATGCTGCTTTGAGGAGTTTGTGTTAACACTCGGATCTAGAGAAATCATTCAAGTTGGGACTCTGTTTAGCTGGTTGATCAGAAAGAAACAATGGTAGAGATGCGTGATAATATAACTGTGTGAAGACATTTGCATCACAGAAGATTTTTTAAATTTTATTTTAAAGAGATAAAAAATATAAGAAAAAGAAGAAACAAAAGAGACAAAGAATTAGCAATAACAAAATCTGAAACAATAACAGTGTAGACTTTCAAAACAAAGTGGTAGGAACTTACTGAAGGTAATTATTTTGCGTAATTATCTTCAAAATATGTACTCCGATTAGCAGATATGGAATGCAAAATTGATCTATGAGTGTTACCTCATTTTTTCCAAGAACTACCAGAATTAGTAATACAATCATCTTAGCTGTCTTAACTGTATATATACAAATTTATATTTGTTTCTTTTCCCTTCCTTTTCTTTTCTTCCCTATCCAAGTTTTATTTCCCCTTTGAGTGGCTTCTTAATCTTTCACAATATTTAATGAAGATTTTGGATCTTATTTACTCTTTCAGTTTCTTACACTGGGAAGACAATACAGTATTTAGACATCAGTTTGATTTATTTCATTTATGAGTATGGCCTCTAGTGGCATCCATTTACTTAAAAGTCTCAATGCCATCATTCTTTATAGCTGAGTCATACTCCTTTGTAGAAAAAATAACACATTTTTTTAATCCATTCCTCAGTTGATGGGCACTTGGGTTGTTTCCAAGATTTGGCTATTACAAGTTGTGCTGCTATAAACATGGATGCAAATATATCACTGTGATAGGATGTTTTCAATTCTATTGGGAACATGCCCTGAAGCAGGATAACTGGGTCAAATGCGACTTTCAATCCCAGGTTTTTTGCAGACTGTTTTCCACAATGATTACAGCAGTCTACACTCCTACCATCAGAGAAGACAAGTTCCTTTTTCCCAGTACTTCTCCAGCCTTGTTAGTGGTTGTTTTCTGGATCCTGGACATTCTTTCTAGAGCAATATGGAATCTCAGTGTTATTTTAAGTTGCATTTCTCTAATGACCAATGATGTTGAAAATTTTTTCATATATTTATTTACCATTTGTATTTTTCTTCCACTGAGATGTGTGTATTCATCCCAGATGCCCATTTTTGGATTATGTCTTTGAATTTTGGGGGCTTGAATTTTTATAATTCCTTATATGTTCTAGATAAAAGTGCTTTTTCTAAGGGAAGGGTGACAAAGATTTTTCCTCAGTTCATGGGTTTTCTTTTCACTCTGTAGGGGATTTCTTTTGACATGCAAAAACTTTTTAATAAGATAAGATCCCAGTTGTTGATTCTAGGATGTATATTTCATACAGTTTCATTTTTGTTCACGAATTTTCTGCCTACCTGTATGTTTTATTCATGAGTTCTCTGACTATTTTGTCTTTCAGCAGATTCAATGTTTCTCTTTTAATATGTAGATCTTTTTCTCCATTTCAACTTGTTTATTAGTTTAGTGCATAGTGATACGCAAGGTTCTAGTTTTAGTTTGGGGAATATGGAAAGTCAGGTTTTTCAGCACCATTTATTTAAGAGCCTATCTTTCTTCCAGTGAACATATTTGGCCTCTTTGTCAAAGATAAGATGGCTGAATGTGTCTATAGTTGTGGTTGTATCTTCTAATCTACTCACTGACCTCAGTCTGTTCTTATTCCGTCATCATGCTGATTTTATCAGAGTAGTTTTGTAGTATATCTTCAAGTCAGGAATAGTGATAAATACTGTGTTGCCTTTTTTACCCAGTTTTCCTTTGCTATTCCAGGTCTCTGCTGCGTCCAGATGGATTTTAGCAAAGATTTCTCTAGATCTGTGAGGTATGTTAATGATATTTTGATTGGAATTGCATTAAATATGTATAACAATTTTGGGAGAATGGCCATTTCCACTATGTTGGTTCTTCCTATCCATCAAGAAGGAATGTCCTTCCATATTCTGAAATCCTCTGATTTCTTTTGTCAGAGTACTGTAATTTTAACTGTATAGATGTTTACTTACCTTGTTAGATTGATTCCTAAGTATCTCTTTTTTGGGGGGGGGATGCTATTGTGAAAGATGTGTTTTTTTCTTATTTCTCTCTCAATGAGCTTGTTGTTCCTGTATAGGAATGCTACTGATTTTTCAGTGTTGACTTTGTTTCCAGCATCAATAGATGCAGAATAAGCTTTTGATAAAGAACATTGCTCATTCATAATAAAAATCCTACAGAAAATTGGATGAGATGGTCTTTATTGCAATCTCATGAAAGCCATCTATGACAAACCAACAGCCAACATCATATTAAATGAAGGAAAACTGAAAGCTTTTACTCTAAAATCAGGAACAAGACAAAGCTGTCCAGTATCATCACTTTTATTCAATATAGTTCTGGAATGTTAGCAAAAGCAATTAGACAAGAGAGAGAAATAAGAGGAGTAAGAATAGGAAAGGAAGAAGTTAAATTGCCATGATTTCAAAATGACTTGATACTCTACATAGAAGACCACATATCCACAGTGAAAGACTTCTAGATGTCCTTATATTTTGGTAATGGGGATCAAACTTACGGCCTTGTGCTTGCCAGGCAGGTGCTTATACCACTGAGCTAAATCCCCAGCCCAAGACTTCTAGATGTATAAACCAAATTCAGTAATGTAGCTGGAATAGATAAATAAAATGATATCTTTATACAATGAAGTATTGCTCAGCTATGAAAAAGGATAAACTTGACACTTTTATAGATAAGTGGATGCAATTTGAGACCATAAACATAAGTGAAATAAACTCGCACATGTAAATATTACATTGTCTCCTTACTGTAAAAAGAGAAAGAATTATAAGATCCAAATTGTATAATAGATATTATGAAAATGAGAGCAAAAGAAAGTACTCAAAAAGAAAGGACTCCTGGCGTAGGAGAAAGGAGATAAAGAAGAAAGGAAAAGATTATATGTATATAGGTTTACATATGTATGTGTGTGTATATATAAAAGATAACTATACTACTAATCTCTCAAAGTTCATCTAAAAGAACAGTTTGTGCTTTGATTGCTAGATCATTTGATCATTTTTTCATTCTTAACTCATCATCTGAACAACTACTTCTAAAATAACATTATACAGTATATTAACTACTTTCAGTTTCCTCCTTTTTAGGGAAATTATGCATTGTTTCTATTCTTTTTGTTTCTTTTTGTTTGTAAATTAAAAATAATGAACACTATGTTTATATCTCTGGTATGATCCAAACAAGAGACATTATTTTTTCCAAACTTGAGTATTCAATATGCCTGAGCAGAAGAAGTTGTTGCTGATCATCCTGTTCTTGAACTTACCTTTGAAAACAACATTTTCAGAACAAAAACACCTTCATATAATATGTTGTACTGGCCATATTTTTAATAATTGAAGGATATTTGAGTAATGTGTTAAATTCTTTTGAGTAATATTTCCTTGGAGGTTAAGAATCTTTGCTTGGAGCCAATGACTTGGCTTTTGATATGATCTACGTTGCACAAATTTTCATTCCAGTGTGGTTTTTCTCCATATCCTCAAGGAAGGAACATGGAGATATCTAAATTCAAAGTTCTTACTGGATCCTACTAGTCTGTTATCACTTGGTCATACTCATACCAATCATATGCTGACATTCTTGTTCATCTCTTGATCACGTGTATATAGGGATCTCCATAAAAACCCATAGAAAGGGCTCTGAGTAATCAGTGCTTGCAGAGGCCAAGGACTGGACATTCTTGATTTGTTCTGTGGACAGCAAGAGAACTGACACTCCCTGCATTTGGCAACTTTCTACTTTTACCCTTTATAACCTTCTTTAAAATAAACCAACACACTAGGTAAGTGAATACTTTTCTTCATTCTATGACCACCTCAATTTAATTAAATTAAAGTTGAAGAAAAACTGAAAAAACTTGGGTTTTGTAATGGATATCTAAAGTGATTGGAAGTTTTAGGTAGTGAGCCCTCGAAGTGTGGAACATGATTGTGTCAGACAATGGCACTGCACATATTGTGATCACAGATGAAATCCGTGTGTGCCTCAGTTACTTACCTCAGTGCTGAGACAAATACCCAACATATAAAGATAAATGAGGAAAGCTTTATTTAGCTCACAGTTCCTGGAGCATTCTGCTAACAGTTGGGTGGCACCAAGGCAAAGTGGAATGGCAGAGAGGCATCACAGAGGTGAAAGAGTCCACAGCAAGCAGGCAGGCAAAAGCAAGCAAAAGACAACCCTAGTTTCTTCTGATATATTATGTAGACTACTCAGGGTGGGAAGCTCACATACCCTTTATCCTAGTGCCCTTGATTCTAGTGTACTATGAACTAATTCCAGCATCTGACATTGGAAACAACTTCTGCAAAAGCCCTATCTATGACTGCATGAGTATGGTGGGATGGGAATCATAACTAATGTCTCAGATATACAAGGACAAACTGAGTAAACTCCCCTCTCTGACATTACAAGCAGTTTGCGTGTCCTTTACCTATTGGATGTTTTTTTTTTCTTTAAGCCTCTCCAGAATCACCTATTATCACACCTTCTCCTCACTGTGCCCTGCTCTCTACATTGGCCATGACAGGCTGGAGCTGCCTGGTGACAGGAGCAGGAGGCTTCCTAGGCCAGCGGATTGTCCACTTGTTGGTGCAGGAGGAGGGGCTGCAGGAGGTCAGAGCCCTGGACAAGGTCTTCAGACCAGACACCAAGGAAGAATTCTCTAGTAAGTGAATTGGAAGCTTCATGCTAGGGATCCACTCTATAGCCTATGCAGATGTGAGAGTGAGAGCTATTTACAACAAATACAGGAAATGTGGAGCCATGAGGGATCTCTCATGTCCACACTCATCAGAAAGAACTGAGGATGTACAGGGTCAGAGATCTTGCACAGATATTGGGGAGACTGGATTCTGGACTTGTTATTGAGCACTTGTTCTCAGTCTAGGTCATTATGCAGATTCTTTGTATCATAAATGAACAACCGAGCAGGACTTCAGTAAGAAAGACTAAACATATTAAAGGAAACCACACTCCTCAAAGTGGGCATATGATGATGAAAAAACTCAAGAAGAAGTTTCATCTCACAGTTTCAGGTTTTCAGGGAACTTTCGCATGTCTTAGGGCCTGTGATTATACCTACTAGAAAACTGTATACAATTAATTTAAACACTTTTTGAGTTTATATGGAGTTGAACAAAACAAGTTTGGCTGTCAAAACACTTTGAGTGATGAAAATTGCAATGCTAATGATAGCAAGCTAACCTTGGGCTTAAAATTGGTTCCACTGAAGTAGACACATGTTCCTCAGGCTCATACCAAAGGTCAAAAGAAGATAAGAGCATGCACATATTGTTTAGATTCATAGCAGGATGCTAAGAAAATATGGTGAGATTAGGAACATATTTCTCAGGCTTAAACTATGATAATCCAAAACGATGGTGAGAACAGCATGGTATTTGAGCTCCAGCAACCGGAGGCATCCCATCTTTTTTGAGCTTAACAACAGCATGCCTCACATACTATGTATCTTCTGCCTAAGCCTGACTGAGAATTACTCTGGGTGGCCCTAGGCATCCACGGGGCCACTGGACCTCTTTACATTTCATCTAGAAATCACACATCACTTCTCTCCCCTGCAGCTTGTTAATCTGCTCAAGTTTCTGAACAAGGAAACTCTCCTCCAATACCTGCTGAGGATCATTAAGCCTGGGGCCTGAGGCATGAGTCCTGTGCTCTCCTGGTTGCCCTGGGTCTGTTTGCTTTCTTTTAGAGTATGAATAGTCAGCCTTTTTGGTGAAGGTAAAATAAAGGAAATGAAAGTAAAGCTGCTCTTGAGTATGTATATGAGGAAGAGACAGAGTGAATACATAAGTACCTATACAAAGTCACTGTAGTAAACACAGGTGAGGGGCAGCATGACCAACGTTCCCTACCTGGGAGCCTCATACATTCTTCTTACCACGTCTTACTTCTATTCATCCTCAAAAAGAGAGTGAAGCACTGACTGGGCTTATCCATTGTTCTTTTCCCAAATTGTTGCCCTTGGTAGAAATAAAGCTCCTGGAGAATATCAAATCTTCCCAGATGCTTTATGCTACATGTTTAAAATAATCTGGTGGTGACAGGAGAAAATAGGACTCACCCATCTGTAAAACAAGTGGGAAACTAATCCCAGGTCATGGGAAAATAATGGATCTTAGAAGTCCATCTATATTCTGTCCCACAGGCCACATGATGGAAGCAGGGGTCTGACATGTGGCACAGCTAGACTTCAGTCTTTTTCATTTTGCTCCACTGACCCTTAAGCCCACTGTCTACTCCTATTCCATGGCCTAATTATTTATGGCATGAGGCTGCACAGATGACCCTATATGCAAACAGAAGCCTTTCCAGAAAATCCTAACCAACCCATAACCCTCCTCTTCTCTCACCTCTTCCACTATCAGCTCTCTTCCCTCGACTACTTCAATGGTTTCTCCAATAAACAAGTATTAACATATGAGCAGAAATGTTTGTTAACATGCTATCTCTGTAAAATTGGCAATGTAATTGTGGGTGGTAGGAAAACACCATGCTCTGCTTTGAAGAACCACTTCTCGTGGTGACAATTCAGAAGTGACAGTTCAGGCACAGACTTGAAGAAAGTTAAGCCTGGAGGATCTTTCCAGTGTTCTCTTTGTGCAATACATGGTACAGTGTTTGCAGTGTCAACTAATTGCAGATATTGTTTGATTTTTTTCTTTATGTCTTCTGTAATCAATTGGTTTTTCATGAGGGTGTTATTTCATTTCTATGTATTCATGGAATTGTTTCTGATTGTTTTGCCATTAATTTTCACATTCTTTGCACAATGGTCAGATAATATGCACAAGAAAATCTCAACTCCTTTGCATTTACTTAATTATGTTATTTGGGTTAGTATATGGTCTACTTTAGAGAACATCCCATGTGCAGCTGAGAAAAATGTGTACTCTGATACCATTACTGGCCAGAGTACTCTGTGAGCATCTATTAAGTGCATTTGTTCACCTGTTCAATTCAGTGCTGTTATTTCTTTCCTGAAGTTTTTTTTTTTAGTGGATGTATCTCTTTATGACAATGGTGTATTAAGGTCCTGTTACAATTGTGTTATTGTCTGTTTTCTTTTTCATCTGTATTAACATTTGTCTAATATAGTTGGGTGCTCCCATAGTTGGTGGATATATATTTATGATTGTTATGTCATCACCTTGAAGTTTTTCCCTAACAAGTATATAATTTATCTCTTTTGATCATTCTTGGTTTGAAGTTCACATTGTCTGCAAACAGAATATCTTCTCCTACTATTTTTCTGAGTTTCTATTTTATGAAGTATTGTTTTCCATTCTTTTACTTTCAGTCTATGAATTTGTTTTATAGTTACATGAGTTTCTTATACAGAATATATTGTTAGATCTGCTTTTATGTCTATTTTGCCAGTCTATTTTTTTTTGATTGATGAGTTGAGGTCATTTACATTGATGGTTACAAAAGATGTATATTAGATTACCTTCATTTTGTTATTTTTCTTCTTTTGATTCTCTGATTTTGCACTATGTTAAATGCTTGCCCTACATAGTAGTTTGTTTCTGTGATTCTTGGATTGGTGGTTATTTTTATCTCTGTGTAGAATATCTTTCAGGACTCTTTCTATGGTTGATTTTGTCACTATGAATTTTTTCTGTTGTTCTTTGTCATGGGAGTGTACTTTTTCCTCCACTAATTTTGAAAAATAAGTTTTTTAGGAGAAATCACTATGAGTTGGAAGCTGTTTTGTTTCAGAATTTGAAATATTTCACTCTAAATACTTCTTGACTAGAGTGTTTGCATGGAGAAATTAACCATGATTCTGGTGGGCTTTCATTTATAGGTGATCTGTTGCTTTTATCTAACAGTTTTTAATTTTATGTTCCTATGCTGGGACAGTAGTAGTAATAGTAATAATAAAGTAGAGACATTACAAAGGAAGATGCCATGCTTAGGTAGACACCCATCTCCCTACATAAGCCCTTCTCCACCGTCCTGCACTAGAGGGCCTCCTTGGGTTACCTCACTAGGGCAAGGGATGAAAACAAACTTAAGGTAACACAGAATTCCAAGGAGTGGTTCTTCTTCCACCACACTAAGGGTTATCTCAACCTAGCATTTTTTCTCTGATTGTTTCGCTCCCTTACCCTGAGCTCTCATTACCACACTCTATTCAGCTCACTTATCTTGACTCAGCTTCAGAAAATCTAATTCCTAACATCTCATCCTGCTCTTGGGATGTAGAACAAAGACAGCAAGCTGTGGAAGCAGGTGTGGTATGAACCCTCACAGCACTGCACACTCAGATCTGTGCATGTAGCTTGGTGATCCTGTTTCCTCACCTACACAGGGGAAACTGGATTCAGAATTCCTGTCTGTTGTGGTCTGTAGGAAAGGAAGCTAACAATCGATTTGTTGGTAAACCGTACAACCCAAACAAATGCAGAGTGTTCATGAAGACTACATGTGGCAGAGGAT
>PVJX010027606.1:0-24725 GCA_004027295.1 Dolichotis patagonum | reverse complement strand
ACTTGAGACTATTCTCTTCAGTGAAATAAACCAAACTCACAAGGGTAAATACCATATAATCTCCCTAATATGAGATTTGATAAGAGTATATAAGACTTTATGGTAAGCATGAGGCCCCATCTCATAGCTTCGAAGTCTTTCAAAGTTTTAAATCATCAGTTGGAATAGTGTTATCCTGTTTTGTTTGACTATATCATACATGATGATATGAACTGCTGTTTTGAAGAAAACATTATGACAGCTATTGCTGATTTAATATTATCCTTCTTAGAAGTCCTACCATGTTTTTTTTGTTCTATTGCCATTGGTTCTGTCTACCACATTGTGTCTCATTGGAATTTGAATATGTGTGATAGTTCAAACAATTTTTTTTCTTTTTTATCAAAAATGAGATATTATAATACCCATTGATCATTCTCTGTTATTCGGTTCAGAAAGCCCTGGAATTCTTTCACTATATACATCCCTTTATTCTATTTTGTTATGTTTGATATTATTGTAATTGAAACTATGCTCAACTATAGCAGAGTAAGAGATATGGCGTTAGATACTGTTGATGTCCAGTTGACTTAATGTAAAGTACTGTGTTGCCTATGTTGTCCTCTTCTGATCTGCTCTGTACTGCTCCCTTTTGTTTTATTCTCTTTTAAATAAAAAAAAAATAAAAAAAGTTGTAAAACACCTATACAAGGAAAATTATAATACACTGAAAAAGGAAATTGAAGAGGACCTCAGACAATGGAAAGACATCCCCTGTTCATGGATAGGAAGAACAAACATTGTGAAAATAGCCATTCTCTCAAAATTACTATACAGATTCAACACAATCGCATTCAATATACCACTAACATACCTCATACATCTTGAGAAATCACTGCTAAAATTCATCTGGAACCAGAAGAGACTTAGAATAGCAAAGGTGATTTTAAGCAGCAAAGGCAAGTCAGGAGGTGTCACATTCCCTGATTTGAAATTATACTACAAAGCTACAGTAATAAAATCAACATGGTACTGGAATAAAAACAGACCTGAAGATCAATGTAATAGATCGAAAGATACAACACAACCACAAACTCACTAAACCACCTTATCTTTGATAAAGGGGCCAAACATGTTCCCTGGAAGAATGATAGTCTTTTTAACAAACGGTGCTGGAAAAATTGGCTATCCTTATGCAGAAGACTAAAACTAGACCCATGCCTATCACCATGTACTAAACTAAAATCTCAATGTGATCATTCTTTATATCTGAGTAGTACTCCATTGTATAAAAGTGCCACAACTTTTTTCTCCATTCCTCAGCTGACAGGCAATTGGGTTGTTTATAGGTAAATGGATCAAAATGGTAAATGAATGAAAATGGTAAATGGATAAAAAATGTTAGGTAAATGGATCAAAGATCTAAATATTAAAACAGAAACACTAAATCTGTTGGAAGACAAAGTAGGTAAAAACCTCAAAGATATAGGGGTAGGTAGAGAATTCATGAACAAGAATCAAACCACGTGGGAAATACTTCCCAGAATCAATAACTGGGACCATATCTTATTAAAGAGTTTCTGCATGTCAAAAGAGATTTCCAGCAGAGTGAAAAGAAAACCTACAAATTGGGAAAAAATCTTAATGGATTGGCCCTCAGACAAAGGACTTCTGTCTAGAACTTATAAAGGATTAAAAACAATCAGATGCTCAAAATTCAAAGACCCAATCCAAAAATGGGCATCTGAAATGAATACACAGTTCTCAGAAATACAAATGGCAAATAAATACATGAAAAAATGTTCATCGTCATTAGTCATGAGAGAAATGCAAATTAAAACCACACTGAGATTCCATCTTACCACAGAAAGAATGACCAGGATAAAAAAAAATACCAAAAACAAATGCTGGAGAGGCTGTGGGCAAAAAGGAACTCTTCTGCACTGTTGGTGGGAGCGTAGACTGGTGCAACCACTGTGGAGATCAGTCTGCAGATTCCTCAAAAAGCTGGGTTTGGAAGTCCCATTTGACCCAGCTACTCCACTTCTAGCCATATTCCCAAAAGATCTGAAACTATCAAACCACAGTGATATATGTGCACCCATGTTTATAACACCACAATGTGTAATAGCCAGATCTTGGAAACAACCTAAGTGCCCATCAACTGAGGAATGGATAAAAAAGTTGTGGCATTTTTATACAATGGAGTACTACTCAGCTATAAAGAATGATCACATTGAGATATTTATAAATAAAGGACACAACTTGAGACCATACTCATAAGCGAAATAAACCGAACTCACATGTATAAATACCTTATAGTCTCCCTAGTAGGAGAGTTGGTAAGAGTATATAAGATTTTATGGTAATCATGATTTCCCATTTCATTGCTTTGAAGACTTTCAAGGTTTTTATTCATCAGTTGGGATGGTTTTATTCTGTTTTACTTGACTATATTATGTGTGATGGTATGAACAGCTGTTTTGCAGAAAACAAAACATTATGGCAGCCATTGCTGATTTAATATCATCTTCCTTAGAAGTCCTACAATGCTACTACTCTGCTATTACCATCGGTTCTATGATGTTGTATCTTATTGGGATTTTAATATATGTGATAGTATAAACAAATCTTTTTATTGAAAATGAGATATTATAGTAGCCATTGATCATAGTTATTCGGTTGAGAATGTCCTGTAATTCTTTCATTCTCTTGAAATGTTTTATACTATTGTGTTATGCTTGATATTATTATATTTGAAACTATGCTCAACTATAGCAGAGAAAGAGATATTTTGATAGCTATTGTTAATGTCCGGTTGTCGTATTGTAAAGTGTTGTGTTACTTATGTTGCTCTGTTCTGATGTGCTTTGTTCTGCCCTCTTTTGTTTTATTCTCTTTAAAACAAAAAAATTTTTTAAAGAATAATAATTTTTGGAGAATGGCCATTTTCACAATATTTATTCTTCCTATCCATGAACAAGAGATGTCTTTCCATTTCATGAGGTCCTCTTTGATTTCTTTTTCAGGGTATGTAATTTGCCCTGTATAGCTCTTTTACTTCTTTCGGGAGATTAATTCCTAAGTATTTCGTTCTTTTGGATGCTAGTGTGAAGGGTGTGGCTCCTCTTATTTCTTTCTCAGTGATTTTGTTGTTAGTGTATATGAATGCTATTGATTTTTGAGTATTAACTTTGTATCCAGCTACCTTGCTGAATTTATTTACTATATCTAGGAGTCTTTCAATGGAGTTTTGGGGGTCTTCTATGTAGAGTATCATGTCATCTGCCAATAATGATAATTTAACTTCCTCTTTTCCTATCTTTACTCCTTTTATTTCTCTCTCTTGTCTATTTGCTCTGGCTAGTATTTCCAGTACTACATTGAATAGGAGCAGTGATAAGGGATATCCTTGTCTTGTACCTGATTTTAAGGTAAAGGCTTTCAGTTTTGGGCCATTTAATGTGATGCTGGCTGTTGGTTTGTCATAGATGGCCTTTACCATATTGAGATAAATACCTTCTATTCCAATTCTCTGTAAGGTTCTTATCATAAATGAGTGTTGGGCATTATCAAAAGCTTTTTCTGCATCTATAGAGATGATCATGTGATTCTTACTTTTGGCTCTATTTATCAATAGAGTGGTGGATTACATTTATTGATTTATGTATGTTGAACCATCTCTGCATTCCTGAGATGAATCCCACTTGTTCGTGGTGTATAATCTTCTTGATGATTTGCTGCATCCTGTTTGCCAATATTTTATTGAGAATTTTTGCATCTACATTCATTAGGGAGATTGACCTATAGTTCTCTTTTTTAGTTCAGTGTGAGAAAGAAAAATCTTGCCATACCATGCTTCTGACTAGGCTTTCCCTGCAAACATCACGTTAGCTACAAACTCATCAATAGATTGACAACTCCACTGATGAGGATCACATATTCGTGATCCAACCACCTTCCAAAAACCCCACCTATGAGAACACAAAGTTTTGGGGGATCTCCCACAAACATTGACAAGTATAATCCCCTTAATTTAGAGCCTGTGACAGGAGGAGAGGCTCAAGGTTATCCTGAGCTAAATAGTGAATTCAAAGCTAGTTGAAACCAGTCTCATAAACTAAAACTAATCAAAATATTCCCATTCCAAAAAAGGAGTAATATAGGTATAGAAATAAATGATGCAAAATCCCAGAAGGGCAAATATTAAAACCTGTAGGTTATTTCCAGTAACAAGGCAATACCTAGTGACAAATTTCAAATATCCTTGTAGGGAAAAGCAGCTTCTAGGCAGGAAAAGGATAGGTTTTAGAAGAAATTATTAGGAAATCTTATGAAAATCAGCTTCTGCTTCTATAGGTAGACTCTACAGTTAAAGAAATCAAAGACAAGAGAGAGAGAAAATAACTATTCCAAAAGTGGTACACGGTAGCACAATTATAATAATTTATCAGGAAATTTTTTTAATTTAAAAAATAAAAAATAACTTATCAGAAAGAGTTGATAAAACATAGAAGAAGTCAGAAACATAAACGAGTAGGTAAACCAGCCCCCTTACGCACTTCTGATAAAATGCCAAGAAGATAAGGGGCAGCCACCTGATTACTCTTGTTTCATATGTGAAATGCAACTACACATATATACATGTATGTATGTTTTCATTTTAACATCATTATATTATTGCACCAGATACACACATGTCCACTTTCTTAATGTTTTTTAAACCAGGAATCAAACTCAGAACCTTGTGCTTCCAAGGCATGTGCTGTGCCACTAAGCTATATCCCCAGCTACTTGGTCTTTAATTTGCCTGTCTTTAATTTACCTGTATGCACTTATCCATCACAAAGGGCCAGGAAGAAATCAGAAGGCCAGAAAGAATGTAGATAGAAGGTGGCCAGAGGGCTAATCAGATGGTGGCAACTTCCAGGTCCCTATGTGGGGGATGGTAGATATCAGGAGTACTAACTAAAACAGAAGTAAGGACAAATCCTATTTTGCTGGAGTAGCAATCCTTTTTTTTCCTTTTTCCAAATAAACCATCTTCCTTTAAACTCTGCTGTTTGATTCATCATAAAGTTGACTGTTTTGTTGACAAAGTCTTTCCTTACAACTGTCTTGAAGAGTTCTGTCAATTCTTTCTTCCTGTAGATTTAGTGTTTCTGTTTTAATATTTAGATCTCTGACCCATTTTGATTTTAGTTTAGTGCATGGTGATAGACATGGGTTTAGTTTTAGTCTGAGAGACTTGGAAAGCCAGATTTTCCAGCACCATTTATTAAAGAGGCTATCATTTTTACCGTGAATGTGTTTAGCTCCATTGTCAAAGATAAGGTGGCTGAGTGTGCCTAAAGTTGTTTCTACATCATCTAATCTATTCTTTTATTCTGCTACTACCATACTAGATTTTTTTTATCACAGTAGCTTTATAGTATAATTTCAAGTCAGGAATTCTAGTGCTCCTGCCTTGCCTTTGGTGCTGGAAATTATTATTGCTATTCTAGGTCTCCTCTGGTTCCAAATGAGATGAGTTCCATGAATGTTTTATTCTAATTCTGTGAGGTATGCTAATGCAATTCTGACTAGATTTGCATCAAATCTTCATAAGATCTCTGAGAGTATGGCCATTTTAACTATGTTGGTTCTTCTATCCATGAATGAGGGATAGCATTTTATTTTCTGATATTCTCTTCAACTGCCTTTTTCAGAGTACTGTAGTTTTCAATGTATAGTTCATTTACTTCTTTTGTTAGATTGATTCCTGCTTCATTTTTTTTACAAGCTACTATAAAGGGATGGTTTCTCTAATTTCTCACTCAGTGAGTTTGTTGTTTGTGTATAGGAATGATACTGATTTTTGAGTATTGACTTTATATCTAGTTATGTTACTGAATTTGGTTATTAAATCTAGAAGTCTTTTGATTGAGTTTTGTGGTCTTCTATGGAGATACAATGTCATCTTTGAATAATAATAATTTAACTTTTTTCTCTCCTATCCTTATACTTTTTATTTATTACTTCTCTTGTCTAATTGCTCTGGTTAATATTTTCAGAACTATCTTGAATAGGACTGGTGATAGTGGATATCCTCACCTTGTTCCTGATTTTAGAGTGAAAGCTTTATTTTTTGATCATTTAATATGTTGTCTGTTTATCATAAATGACTTATCATATAAGAAGTTACACAAAGCATCAATAACTCAAATCTCATCCTATTAAGAAGGTTTTTCACAGCAAACAAAATCACCAACAGGATGAAAACTAAATTAAAAGAATGGTAAAAATTTTTACCCAGCTGTCTGTCAGAAAAAATGACTTATATGTAGAATGCACAAAGAACTGAAAAACATCAGAACTCCCTAATTTAAATACCCAATCCAAAAATGGTCATCCAAGAAGAATACACACTTCTCAGATGAAGAAATACAAATAGCAAATAAATATATTAAAAATATTCAACACTACTCATTATTAGATTCAAATAAACATAGCACTGAGATTCCATCTCACTCTGGACAGAATGTCTATCATAAAACAATAACTAATACTAGAGGGGCTGTGGGGAAAGAGGAACCTTTCTCCACTGTTTTTTGGAGTGAAGACTGGTACAACCACTGCAGAAATCAGTAAGGAGATTTCTCAAAAAGCTAGGGTTTATGGTCTCATTTGACCAAGCTAATCCCCTTCTGGGTATCTTCTTGGAAGAAATAAAAACATATACCACAGGTATTTTTATACAATGGAATATTACTCAGCTATGAAGAAAAATGATCTTGAGGCCTTCATAGGTAAATAGAGACAACTTGAGATTATCTTCATTAGTGAAATAAATGAGAATCATATTTATAAATATCACATGGTGTCTCTAGTGTAAAAAGTAATAAGAAATGTAGGAGTACTAAAACCCAAAATGTGTAATTGCTACTGTAAAAAAGAGAGGAAAAGAAAGTGCTCTAAAGCATATAATTGCATGTATGTTTATGTGTGTAAGATGAATGAACATATTACTGTTTTTGTTAGATCATGGAACAGAACTGTTAACAGTCTCATTGTTTGAATGTGCACTTTGTATGTTTTAACTTTGTAACTTGAACAACTATTTCTAAGATGACAGTATGTAAGTCATCAAGTAATGATTTCTTAGGTTTTTTTGTTCTTTTCTTTTTTTTCCTTGAAATTCTATATTGTTGCTACCCTTTTATCTGTTTTGTTTTGTTTATTTTCTCTTTAAATAAATCTTTTTAAAAAACACAGCATCACAGTTTGTAATAGCTAAATCTTGGAAACAATCCAAATTCCCATCAAGTAAGAAATAAAGATTTTTTTAATACAACAGAGCAGTACTCTGCCATAAAGAGTAATAAACTTGAGGCTTTCTAAGTAAATTGATGCAACTTGACACCATACTCTTAAATGAAATAAATCAGACCACATGCAAACATCACATTGTCTTCCTGGTGTGAGAAACTGAGAGTAAGTGAGGACCAAACATATAATAAATATTGTGAAATTGTAAGAAATTGTTCAAAAGAAAGAGGAACTAGGGTAGAGAAAGGAGGAAAGAAAGGAAGTGTAAAGGAAAAAGTTGATTAGCAAAGGATAAAATGGACTCAAAGTTTTGTAAATATACAGTGGAAATGGCATTGAAGAGAGGAGACAGGAAGGATTAGGTAAAAAAGGAATCAAAACATATTATGTACAGGTACGAATTTCCTACAATGCAGGTGATCATTATGTATAGCTAAAATGTGCCAATAAACTTATTTAAGATAAATTTAAGAAATAAAGCTGCGAGTTTATGATCCTAACATCTACATATACCACAAAACTTGTAGTGTGTACATTCCACCCCAAACAACAGTTTGGGCTGCCCACAGTGTTTTAACTGTGGGTGATAAGATGTTGTGACAAGCTTCTGTGTTCTTGTGTGTCATGAGCAAAGAACTGGGTGTAGAATGCAATGTGAAGGAGATAGCAGCTAAATTCAATAAATTTTAAAGCATAAGATTCACTAAGAGTGAATTCAGTCATGCTGGTGAAGAGGGAAATGGCAGGAGCATGGAATAGTTTTACAGATTTGAAATATGCCCTTAGCTGAGCACACATCCCATTGCTTTCCAGAGCTTGATGACTGACAGGGTGCTGTCAATTCATTTGTATCAACTGTGCACGTTCTCTCCCATATTTCACTCTATTTAGTTGGATGCACGACATGCAGTCCCTGGGTATAAACTTTTGATGAGTTCCAGTGAAGAAAAGCCATCGTAGCTCAGACCAGCAGTTCTCACACACATCTGTCATGGTTTGGAATTCCAAGTATTTCCAGGAGTAATTGACATACTTAGTTCTTCTTCTAGGTAGTATAGCTCAAGAGAAAGATTATCAGGGGTACCCTGGGGCAATGTCCGGGTGAGTGGAGGTGATTGGTCCAGTATCCCATATTTGTACTATCTCTGGTCGCATGTCTCTGACTCCCCCTTGGTCAGGCTTTCCTTAATCTTTGTACCTTTCCTCAGATATTCCACATTCCTGTCTTCTCCAAATTCCTGCAGACTCCTCTGTACTTTTAGCTTCACTCTCATAGCTTCATGCAGTGCCCTCTCATAGGCTGCCTTGTCTCACAGGCTTTCTTCCAAAACCTCAGTGGAAACCTCAATTACTGAAAGTTCCTTGATTTCTGTAGCCCATAAAACCACAAACATGTGCATGACACCAAGGTGTCTGCCAACTTCAGCATTCAGACCTTTAGCAGCATGGCTGGGAGGGCCTGTGATTGCTGCATGGCTGAGCACTGTGAATGGAATCCCAGAAAGTCCATTGCTCAGCAGACTTTTTCCTACATGGCACTTTAGCACTTCCTTTTCAAAGCAATCTTTCACCATTTCACTTCTGAATCTACAGAATTTGGGGTCATTTGGATTTCTCCCAATGCTCTCAGCCATTCTTTGTACCTGGTTTCTCTTTAATACTAATGTTTTCTGCACACAAACTCGCCTGTCGTTTAACATTGCATCTCTCTAATTTACTACTGCCTACTTTATAGTCAAACTCAACATTTAAAACCATTCAGCTGCATTGTTTACTTCAATTCTCAGAACAGAGTTGGTCTAAATGCCTCCTCAAGAATATTCATGCTGTAGTCTAAACATTAGGTTGCCTTGAAATTTTCTCTATCATATTAATTGACCCACTCAACTTCACTTTTCCATAATGTCTCAGGACATGAGAAAAATTTAGACAAATTTTCTACCTGACAGTAACACCAATGCCAGGAATACTTGTTCCCAACTGATACTCTTTCAGTCTACTATTTACCATCTTCCTTTCCGTCACCATTCTAGTTTTCTGAGTTCTTACTGGTATCACACATTGTTTATAGTTTAAATAATGCTATGATTACTTCAGCCAGCCTCTCTAAATATTTCCAAACTTCCCATGAACCACTTGAAAATGCTTTGTACTACATGACTAGGTAGTATCATGCACCAACCCTGCTTCTCTGGTACCAAAATCTGTCTTAATCACTTTTCCTCATTCCATAGGTACAACACCCACTACCTCCAACTTGAAGGACAGGTTTACTTTGTTACTCAGTTTATAGAGCTTTTGGCCCTCTTATGAAAGGCAGCATGACTTTCATTATATAGCGCACATTGAACTGTAAGTAATACACACAAGATTCAGAGCTAGGTTGCATCGAACTTCCAGAACTGTCCAGAAGAAATGCATCCCAAACATATTACAGTGAGGAATACATAGGACTTTCATTTTCTTTCTTGACTTTATGTATAAAAACACTTCTCTGCAAATGATCAGCAAATACTCTATCACTGAGCTGTACCCCCAAGCTAGTTCTACTGTGACAAGCAGAAATTTTTCCATGCAGCTATTAACCAAGAGCAGCCATATCATGAATATATACTGGGAAGAGTCTCTACACATTCAACATTGCAGTAAAGGATCTCTCACTAAGAATAGAGTATCAGGGAATTTATTACCAAGAGGTAATTATTTATAATAATCAGATTATTTATAAGTAATGTATCTATAAATCCCAACCCAAATTAGGTTTATCATTGACACAATGACCAGGATATGTTATTGATGTGAGTAGGAAGAAAAGATAATAACTCTCCACTCCCGAGCCTTTATAAATAGGTTTGTTGATAGGTACATGATGTGTGCCCACTTGATTTCAACCTTAAAGAAACTGAGGCTCAGTAATGCCAGCCACCACTGTTGGATGCTGCAGTTGGGCTGCATGAAGAAATAACTATAGAGGAACAGATGGAGCTGCTGCTTCCTCAAGCCTGGGATGAGGTCCAGGAGCATTCCCCATTGAGTTTGTTATGAAAGATACAAATGAGCCAAGATGTGCAGCAAAGCATGGGAGAGACCCATCCACCAGCCTAGGTTCTTCTTCACAAAGTGTGTAGGCCAAATAACGTGAAGGTCATAAACTCTTCTTAAATCACCACCCTTTCCTCTTTGGGCCATTCTTCCTATTTGTTCAGGATGGACCTTTAAGATAAATAGTATAGAGATTTTTCCATAAAACTAAAATGGAAATGCTGTATCATCTAGTAAGTCTGCTCCTGTGTGAATATCCAGAAAACATGAAACAGGGTGCCAAAGGTGCTTATGCCCTCATACTTTCCACAGCAGTACTTATAGTAGCCATGATGTGGACTCAAACTAGCCATGTATCAATGGATGCAGCACGAAGAAACAGTGGTAAGTATGCACAATGGAATACAATGCAGTGCTAGAAGTGGTTGAAATTTTATCCCTTTTGACAATGTGGATGAAAGAGGATATTTGAGGAGTTACATTTTTATTCATTTTAAAGTTTTTTATTTTATTCTTACTGCTACTTGTTTCCAGTACATAATTATTACATTCATCATGGGAAGTTGGTAATTACAACAGTAATAAATACTAATTTTTATGTCCACTTTTCTGCTACTTTCCCCCTGTCTTCATCACTGTTCTCCTTCCCATTTGCAAAAGATATATTTCTGTTTTCTATCTTCTATATTAATTCTTGCTCTTTAATTTATTTATGCTTTGAGATTTTATATAAACAGGGTAAGTAATATTTAAACTGTGTGTCTAATTTATTCTACTTAACATTATGATTTCAAGGTGCATCCATATTCCTACAAATGACTCATATTTATCCTTCTTTATAAAAAAACTAGAACTCCATTGTGTATCAATATTATTTTTTCTTTGTCCTTCACCTGTTAATGAGCATGTAGGCCTGGTCCAATATTTACCCATTTTGCTATAAATATGGGTATGAATGTATCACTGTCATATGATGTATTTTACTCTTTTGGGATGATGCTTAGAGGGGTCATTGCTCAGTTGAATTAAATTGTTAGTTTTTAGTTTTTGAGGACTCTCCATACATAGCTCTATAGTGGTTGTACTAGTTTACAGACCCATGAACAATGTACAAGTGTTCCTTTATCCTCACAAGCTTGCCAGCATTTGTTATTAACTAATTTATTCATAGTATCCATTATTCCAAAGTAAAATAAAGTGTTAGTGTTGTTTTAATTGGCATTTTTCCAGTGGCTAAAAATGTTGGACTTTTTTTCTTGTATTTATAAATGAAAATTTGTGCTACATCTTAGAAGTGTTTATTCATGTCAGGTGCCCAATTTTTGATTGGATCCTTTATTTGAGGAAGTATATTTTTCAAAGTTTTCATATATTCTGGTTTTCAATCCTCTTTGACAGGAATATCTTGCAAAAAAATTTCTTATTGTGTAAATTATCTCTTTATCTGTTCTTTCCTTAGTTGTATAGAATGTTGTTTTGCTTAGTCTATGTTTTGCTCAGAAAGTTGTTTTGCTCAGTTGGTGTTTTGCTCAGAAAGTCCTTGCCTAGATCTATACCTTCAAATATTTTACCTATTTTATCTCTCAGAAGATTGAATCCTTCAGTTTTGATGTTTAGATTTTTGGTCCATTTTGATTTAGTTTAGTTCACAATGAGAGATACTGATCTAAATGCAATCTTCTGCATGTAGACAGCCTGTTTTGCAACCAAATTTCTAAAGGAGGCTATAGTGTTTCCATTGTTATTTTGACTTCCTTTTCAAAGATCATAAGACTTAAAAGATCTGGGTTTGATGCTTCATGCTCTATTCTATTGGAAGCAAAGATTTTATTTTAAATGAAATAAGTCAGGCACACAGACACCACTAAAATGTGATGTCAGGAACACATGGAATTTACAGTAGTTGCTCTCACAGCAGTTGAGAGTAAAATGGAGGTAGCAGAGGCTGAGATGGGAAGAAGGAGGGAGGAGTGGGGAAAGCCATCAGTGGGTTGCTAGATGCAGTGAGATGGAAGAGGGTATGTTCTGCTATTGGACAATAAGGTGACTGTGAACAAAAATTTGCATATTTTACAAAGCTGCAAGAGTGTCTGTCTTAAGTTTTCACCATTAAGAAGTGATATATGTTTGGACCGTAAGTATGTAGAAATTTATTTAAACATCACTTAAATTAACCCTGTATCAGAATATCATAAAATGTCATATCAATTTGTATACTTTCATGTATCACTTTAAAACAAAATTAAATATTTTAAAATAAAAGTTACTAATTTCTTTTCAGGAAAGTGGATGGTCTCCTTCTAATACTTCTGCTTGTGTTATCATGACTAAGATGCCCTTTGGTGAGTGAGTCAAAAAACACCACCTATTACTCTCTGCACAGTGAGCTACGGATGCTGTGAACACACACCAAGGAGTTCGGGCCTTGACCCAAACATATTCCTTTGTTCACTAGTGTCTACAAATCTAGGCAGTTGGGGCAGGTTTGACTTTTTTCCCTTTTTGGTTTGCAGTGTTCTATTGTCTTTTCACATGGTACAAATCTCAGCTACCTTTTTGTGCCTCCAAATTTCTTCTGATAAAGCCCCTAACCTGGTTGAATTAGAGTCTACTTAACAATCTCATTTTACTCTACTGACCCCTTTAAAAACCTCAACTCCAGTACAGGAATATCATGAACTTTTGGACATTAAGAAATTAATCAGTACAATTTAGGAAGGGGCCTGAATCACACATGTGCTTTATCTCAAATATTTTCAACTTGCTCCAGCACCTCAAATCCCTTGCTAAGTTCCCCCACTGATGTAAGTAAGAGTCTAAACTTCTTATCAGATATTCTGAAAGTTCCACCATGGTTTAGTATGTTTATCTTTTCTGCATCATCTCCCTCACCCCCAGACCAGCTTGAAGTCTGTTATGTTATACCTCTAAACGTCATTGTTCAGTGTTACGGTGGGAAGTGGGGCCTAGTGAGAGGTGTCTGGGTCATGAAGTTTTAGCCTCATTGATGAATTCATGTCTTTCTCTCCTTGATGAGTTCTCATGCTCACATGCTGGGATGGTAGACAACAAAGCTGGCCCTCATGTTTTGCCTTTTCACAAAATCCTTTACCCTTCTCCTTTCCCTATGAGCTATAATCCCAACATCTTACAAATTTTCTAACAGATGCAGTGTGGCCAATGACAATGATTTTTTTTGTTCTGAGGGGAGTGTTGATATGTTCCCCTAGCTAGCTTTGCACATCTGAGGTTATGCAATCAGTCAGCCTCAGCCTCCAGAATGACTGGGACTATAAACACACTACTCTACCTGTTCCACAATAAAATGACTTAAAGGTTCACTTCTAAAATCAAATTGGTGATAACCCCAGATACATATAAAGGGCAAAATACAAATATGTCTGCATAATTTTATGCCTATAACATTATCCATGCTCTAGAGAAATCAGGAATCTTGTCTTTGAATTGAAAAAGAAGTTGTTTATAAATTTTGCAAACATGAATCCCTATGAATGAATGATAGAACCTGTATTTTCTGAAAGTGAAACCCACTTTCAGGAACCCTGAATCTCAACCCTGGAAGGAAACCCTGGGTTTAGATTAACATGAAGGGTGTGTGGTGTAATAAACAGTATTTCCTGAGTACTTGCCAACTTTTCTACCTGCCTGAAAATAACAAGTACAAATAGCCTTCCACATCTAGGGAATTTATATCTATGGATTCAAAATATCCAGTGGAAAAAATGGGTCTGTCATGAATATGGTAAGATTTTAATTTTCTATTAGTATCTCTAAATAATAGAACTCACTTTATAAAACTGTGAGTTAATCAAAGAGATCTTACCTCTTATCTCACCCCTGCTCATGGGTCACATTTCAATTTTCCTTTGGTTCCTTTCATTTCCCAACATGCAACATGGAACACTTCCTCTCACCAACTTCTTACCAGGGACTCTATGTGTCACAACCACGTTCAAGTGACAACACATGAAAGGACAGAGCAAAAAGTGTTCAGTACATGAGGGCTGCTGAGTACCATTCAGCTGGAGCCATCCTCCCTGCATGCCCACCCCCATAAGCAGCCTTAAATGGTAGATCCTTGTCTTTCCAATATACTATGACCAGATCAATTTCTGCAAGTACATAATTATGTTAGCAAACCTATGCTACAGGCCAAACTCAAATTACCTTAGGCAAAAGTTAAGTATTTTTCTCAAGTATTAAGACTGGTGGTGAACTCTAGGGTTCAGACCATCCCTGGAGCGATCACAGCTCTCTGCTCTCCAGAAGCCTAAAGGAGCCAAGCAACCACACCCACATACTACTTTCCACGTCATCAATATTTGCATTTCCTTTTAAACTAAGCAGATTTACTTCAGTATGCCAAGAGCCGTGTTAGATGTCCTCAGCAACAGTGGGTAGAGACCCTGTAAGACCATAAAAAGTAAAAAAGGAAAGGTAGGCAACTAGTGTAAGGGCAGGTTATCACACAGGTTAGTGGGCATCTAGCAATACTGTAAATACCATGAGACACATGCATGCTGAGTAACACTTTAAAAGAACACACTGGAAGTTGACAGTCCACAAACCAGGAAGAGTACGGATGAATAATTCCTATTTACCATAGGCAACTGGAAATATACCAAAGGAGCATGACACAAATGACACAACCACCACAACATTGTACAAGCCATCAGCAGTCACTTAGGGCTATGTACTGTGGTAGTCATAACCCTCTTGCTTTGGGATCAAGGAGAGGTCAGGAGGCACTCTGAATTGAGACTTACATATCGCAGCATTTAATTCCATTTTTAATGCAAAGACAGCATTCACATTTCCTCGACATCCACTTCAAGTTCATTGCAGGTATGACTCCATCGAGACCTTTGCATTCTGACAAAAGTCCATCGGTGGAATTCACAAGTTAGCAGGAATATGACTAAGAGGAAGAGAACAGGCTCTACCTTGAGATGACAGATGATTGCTGAGGCACATATTATGGTGCTTTTCTAACCTCAACTGAAACATGGTCCTGAAAAATCCATGAAACTGGTAAAATTTTCCAAAGAAATCTAAAAACCTTTTATTTCAATAATATAATCAACACTGAAATCCTTAAAACCAGCAGGAGAATCACATTGAGCCACCTCCATGGGCATAGCAGTGGGCACTCCATAAAATCATAGAGTTGGCCAGCTCAAGATGCTCCCAGGAGAGCTTTCTGTAATGTAAGTGAAGCCAGAGTCAAGACACAGTGGATTCAGACTGTGATAGTGCGCAGAGAGTCATACACAAGGATTCCTGTTTGTGTCTTGCACATGATTCTGCACTTGGAAATTGTTACCTATGGTTACCCTCCCAGCTAATCAGTCCTACACAGACATGGAATAAATGATGGACAGAAGTCAATGTGTCTCTAGAACTGAGGTTCTTTAAACTCTAAATAATAAGGAAATACTTTTGGCTGTTTTAAAGAATATGTAGAGCTTAAGAGATAGAAACAAAAAGAGAAGGAAAACATTTGTAAACAGTAATTCATGGACACATTCACAGAGTCACAGAAAGTACATTTAGAGCCTGGCACAAAAGAAATTATTGAACATATACTAGGAAGACAAGTGTCTTCCCTTGTGGCTGTGACAAAATACTCAACATTTGCAATTTAAAAGAGGAGAGATTTATTTTGGCTCACAGTCTGCAGAGGTTCCAGTTTTCATAGGATCAATGGAATATCTGATGCACAGGAAATTTTGTAATGTCACAGTTGCCAGAAAGCAGAAAGACATGAAGGGAGAGATTACCCTTCCAGGTCAAACCTATTATGATCCACCCATAATCCAAACACCTTTCAGAAGCTCCATCTCAAGCACAGAAGGCTTTGGAGGGGTCATCTAGATATACCATAACATTCCTCCACTAGCACCCCAGAAGAATTATGTACATCTCTTTATGAAAAATGCATTTAGTCTACATGTAAGAGTTGCCAAACCTGTAGCAATTCCAACTACTGAAATTTCCAACTCAAAGTCTCTCAGACTTAAGGCAAACTCTTAGCTGTGAGTCTCCATAAAAATCAAAAGAAAGTTAAATATTACTGACATACAAAGGTTTACATTTCCCAGTTCAAAATGGAAGAATTTGGGGATTCAAAGAAATAGGACCAAAGAAAGGTCAAACCCCAGCTCTGCAAACAGTAAAACCTATAGCTCCATGTCCAACATTTGGAGGGACACCAGCCTCAACAGCTTGTGTGGCGGTCCCACTCCTATGCATCTCTCTTGTTTGCAATTCTCAAGGCTTCTTCTCTATTTTACTACCTTTGCTCAATCTTTATGGCTTTCTTGAGACATTCAACATTCCTGGCTTCTCCAAATTCTAGCAGTTTCTACTGCACATTTAGTTTCATTTTCACCTGTTCACATACTGTCCTGGCAGAAGCACACTTCCTAGCCCCCCAGGACTTCTCAAATCCAGATGGAAGCCTTTGTGATCCCATACCACCTGCATTCCATGTGATTTTATAACTAACATCATGTGTTAGTTATCAAGGTTTGCCACTAGCTCCAACAGGGGACCTTGCATATCTATCATGGTTGCAGGAGCCTCTGGGTTCCTGTATGGATGAGCACTGTGAATGGAATCCCACTGTCCCTAGGTGGCTTTTCCCTAGCAGGGTGCCCTGGGGCTCTCGTCACTGAGAATAGTCTTTCACTTTTCCATTCTTACATCAAGGAAGAATAACATCATTTGGATTCTTCCCATTCTCCCAAGGTATTCTTTTTTTGTTGTAAAGTAACTGGCTTCTTTTCAATGCCAATCTGTCAGCAATAGAGCTCTTCTTTGCTCCAAATTCACAGGCCCCAACTTTACTGGATTTTACGTTCTAGAAAAACTCAACCTCAAAAATCATTCAGCTGTGTCATTTACTCTTGATCTTCAAAGTAAAGGTGACTAAAAGTCCCCAAATGTGGCCTCAAAGGTATCCCAAAGGTACACAGTCTCAACATTACCCTTCCTTGAAACTTTTTTCTACCAGATTTATTAATCCATCTTCTTAATCTCTCAGGAAAAGGTATAGACAAACTTTCTGCTAGAGAAGGACACACATAACTTCAGACCATGGGGACTCAGAAGAAAACAAGCCAGAAAGCTGGTAAGTGATGAAAGAGAAGTCACAGGTCACAAAGATCACTGGATTTCATGAAATGAAGTAACACACAGACAGCGTTGATCATCACATGCTTCAGGACTGCTGTGATGAGTTATAGATACTAAGGCCCACACTGTGGGACTTGTTAAGTTTGACATAGGTATTTGGGGAAGTGTGATTATGAAAAACTATAACTTTTTTATTTTATACATTTTACAATAAAATGTATGAGATTCATAACCATAAAGGATTACATGAATTGTTTATTGAAATATCACAATATTTAGCAACACCAGGAGGGGGCATTGCACTTGGCCTGTGAGTTGCAGTTTTCATTTTCATGAGACTGAACTCAAGCAACACTGGAAACCTACAATTTACCCTGAGAATACCCAGTCATACTGAAATCATTTTGCTCTTTACAAGGATCTGTATGGACTGTGCTGATCCTAAGTATCTGGAAGGTCTTAATTCAATGAGTCACAACACAGAAGCATCAGAAAAGAAGAGTCAAGGCTGCCGCACAGAACAGAGTCCCCAGCCTCCCCATCTCTGGAGAATGAATACAAGATTTGGTGACTAGAGCCTCAGTGAAGAAGAAAACCAAGTTATTTACTGCTGTGATACCCATGGCAGTGATATAGGAGAAATATAACTTCCAACCTGTTACACTTCAAATGAGCTATGTTTGTGGTCTCACAATGTCAAGGAATAAAGTTGTAAAAAAAAAAGAAGACTTTAGGAGAGTTTTAGTGGGAATAAGGAGAGAAGAATATCTCATGGTTCTCCAGGAGGGTTCCCAAATGTGATGACCACTGAAGCCTTTGTCAGGGATAATTTATACAGCAAACTCACCACGTGGGTAAAATGTTGGCCAAACTCTAATCAAACTATAGGTTTAAAAGAATAGTTGCTTAGCTAATACATTTCCAATGGGAAAACAAATCAAGTAGTAAGGGTACATGGAAAAAATAACGGGGGTTTTTGACAGTAAGTAATATAAGAACTTTCTGTGACCTTTTTTGCCTTTGTATAGGAAATCACTTACTAGCCAATTTGTAGCTGGAGCTCTACCCTGAGCTGAATCCCCAAGACAGATACCTACCACTGTGACCAGCAGTATTTCATCCACACAGATGAATACAGGAGTAGCAACACCAAGCGTTTACAAGCATGATTTATCACATATTCAATATTTCTGTGAAGGATCTCTCCCTCAGAACCCATGGAGTATTTACAGAGGGTTGATTATCAACAGGAGACTACAGTTTCAGGTGGTGTATGAGTTATTTCTCTATCAGATCTCCACCCTAATTATGCATTTACAATTATCCTTACTCTTAATAGACATTTGTCATTGACCTGAGTGATGAAAGAAGAAAATAACTTGCTTTTCATTTTCTAAGAGGCTTCTTGAATTTTTACTTTCTATTTTCTGGGGCATCAAAGAACCTTTCCTTCTGCTTGATCAAGAATGAACTTCTTTGCAGAAAGTAATATGGAATAATATCATAAGACTAAAAATGGAAGTGGTGTATAATCTACTAGTCCTACTCCTGGGTATGTATCCACAGAGCATAAACAAGGAAGTCAAAGAAGCACTTGAACTCAAGTTTAACACAGCATTAATCTCAATATCGTAAGTCAGAAATCAACCTCAGAGATTAACAACTGAGGAATATATAAAGTAAAAGTGGTAGGTACACATAATGGAATACCACACAGTCATAAAAATGGACAAAACCTTGCATTTGTGACAATAATGATGATGTGGATTTTTTATGTTAAAAAAAATAAGGTTGACATTGGAACATAAGAACACATGGAATCTACAACAGTTGTTCTCATAGAAGGCAAAAGTAGAAGGCCATTACCAGAGGTGAAGGAGAGCAGCAGGCTGAGACAGGAAAATTACTGTGAGTTAAAGGCCAACCTGGGCTATGCAAAGAGACCTTGTCTCAAAAAAAATATATATGCATATATATTTATGTATGTATGTATATATATAATATATATACATATATAATATATATACATATATACATACATATATAAATTATATATATACATATATACATATATACATATATACATATATACATATATACATATATATACATATACATATACATATACATATACATATACATATATATTTATATATACATATATATGTATATATATATAATTTAACTTATTTTAAATGAAGGAAACTAATGTTACTTTTTTTCAAAAGCAAAAATAGTTCTTTCCATACACTTCTGCTTGCACTTCATCATGGCCAGATGGTCTTGGGGGAAGAGCAACAAGCAGCAACTCCTGCAATTTGCACCGGTGAACTTGAGCTGCTGTGACCACATACTGCAGGCTTGGGAGCTGTGATGGTTGGTTGATACATTGTGTTACCTTGAGAAGTTTAGAAGTCTAAGGAAGTGCCTCAGCAGAAGGTCAGGGTCCTCACTTTGTAAACCTCCCGAGCCTCTGCAAGAGGAGGACAATGAGATTCTGTGAGTGCTACACCAGCCCTAGAATGTGGTAGCCTGCTTACAATATAAGAGAGGAGAAGGGGTTTGCTCTGGCTGCTTTTACCATCTTCTGCTGCCTTGAAATGTTGCCCCTGTACCATGCCACCCTGCCTTGGAGCCAACTGCTTATGGACTGAAACCTCCACAAATTGTGAACTAAATACACCTCTACTTCCTTAATTTGGGGTGCTGAGAATTTTATCCCAGCAACAAGAGTAACCAAGACAGGAGCTACAACAAAAGATACTTATTTACTCACAATTGTAGACAGTAGGTATCAGGTAGATAGCCAACATGTTGAGTCTGTGGGGGTAGGTTTGAACTTTCTCAAGGTCTTTGTCCTTAGTTTGCAGCTATGTCCTACTGCCTCGCCACATGTTATGAATTCTCACTGCCTTTTTCTACATCCAAATTTGCTCTCATTATGCAATTAAACATATTATATTAGAGTACCCTTACACTGTACTCTACCTAACTACTGTATCTCATTTTATTCTCATTACTTCTTTAAATATCCCATCTCTTATGTATTCATATCATGAACTGCTGAAGGTTAGAGGATCAACCTCTAAATTTTATTTGGTCTGAATTCATCCCCTTATACTGTTTTTCCAAATGTTTCCCACAGCTTGCCCAATCATCTGTAATCCTATGCTAGGTTCAGTATTTCTGTGGATAGATATGACCTTTTGATCCAAGATTCTGGAAGCTCATCAGTTATGGAAATTGTCATGTTTTGTAGAAAAATTCCCACAATCCCAAAACCAGTTTGTGGTGTCCCTCAAAATATCATTCCTCAGAGCTACAGTGTTGGGAGGGGTCTGATTAGAGGTATAAGCATCATGGGCTGGAGTATCCTGTGGATTTATGCCTTTCTCTTTTGCTAAATTCTCATACTTACGTGTTAGGAAGGGTAGAAAACAAAGCTTCCCTTGTATTTTGCCTGTTTGCACACCCCATTGCATTTCCATTTTTTCTTTTATTTTTAATGCAATGCAAGTAGATATAAATAAATAAAATTTGAAAAGAGTTCTTACTTCTATAAAATATCAAACAAAATTTTGTAGCAAAACTATATAGAAGAACAATTAATATACTGTGAATCGTGATGTTAAAAAATAGCCTAAATGTTACTCAGAGTCCAAGTCATAGAATATATTCCCTTTTACAAGTTAAAAAAAAACAGAGCCATACCCAAGGTTCTCTCCAACAGTCTGCACCATTCCTGGACTGGGAGGGGGAGAGAACCAGGGTAGAAAACAAAGCTCACCAGGTGCTCCCCCATCTGGAAAGCAGCACCATGGCCCAGCTGCTGCTGGAGTGGGGACAGCTACACCCAAGCCTCACTCCATGAGTCTGCACCATTCCCGGACTGCAGTGGGGAAAGAATCAGGCTCACCAGGAAGCAATCCCAGCTGGGAAACCGTATCATTTTCATTGTTTTGTTGGGTTGGGTTTTATTCTCTTTTGTTTTGTTTGATTATGTTAAATCTGATGGCAGGAGCAACTATTTGAAAAATAACGGTACATATTATGGTAGACATTTTGGATTTACTAGTGATCTGTTTTGAAGTCCTTTATTGCATTCACTGTTTTGGCTTTATTGTTTCTGTTCTATTCTGCTCTGTTCAATTTTTACCATGTCCAAAAGTATCTGCAGCTATTTCGAAGACAACAAAACAAAGGCATTAGGGTAACTATTGTTGGTTTTGTAAGGTTTGAGTCCTGTATTACTTATCTTGGTTTATCTTTGATTGGTTTCATTCTGTTTTATTTTTAATTTTTCATCTAACAGTAGTTAGATGAAAGTTAGAGAGAATATCATGCAGACGCCATGCCTTGGCTGCTGTTAGCTGCTTTTCTGTGTTTAAAACTTGAAATAGACTTAAAACTTGAAATACATCATGGGCTATGTAACAAAAAAAAATCTGGGCTATTAGAATATGTGTTTATATAAATTTTGAATGGAAAGTGTGTCAATAGCCTGGTTTTTAAACTAACTTGGGCTTCATTTTAAAAGTTTTTTAAAGTCAGTCATTTCACTTGATTTCCTAGCTTTAGTGAGGTCATACAAACCTGTGTCAGGTCCTAAAGCCTTGCATGGCTTACTCTGGTGATAAACTGTAGCCCCAGAACCTATTCTTCCTTGTCAGTCTTGACCCAGAGATGTTCCCATTCCTGGTTACTTCTCACCGTATAATTGGTTTTGGTTCAAAACTTCCGAAATGGGGCAGAACTGCTTGCTAATCTTTCCCATGTGAGTTAATTAAATTACTACTACTATCAAATAAAGTAATAGCTGAATGTCTTGGGTTCTGTTTTGCTACTAAACACTTTGTGAAGAGTATTTGTTAAGTACTTTCATAGTAATTTTGTCTTTTCATCTCTTAAGCTTGATGGACCATGTATAAGCTATTCTTTGTATAGATGAACATAGGCAACCACAGCTATAAACTTCCCTTGTGAAAATAGTCTCATTGTGTCCCATATTTTCTGAGAGTGTTTTCAAAATCATTTGTACTGAGAATTTTTAAATTAACTCTCTGATTTCTTTCAGTAATTCATTGATCACTTAGGTCTGTACTCAGTCTTAATGTGTTGGTGTATTTTCTGTGATTTCATATGCAATTGATTTCTAGGTCGGTTCTTTGTGACCTGATAAGATGTATAAAATTATTTCACTCTTTGTATTTATTGAGACTTGATTCATGGTCTAAAATATGATTTATTTTGCAGACAATTTTTTGAAGGGCTGAAGAGAAACTGTATTTTATTACTACAGTATATAATATTCTAAAGATCAGATAATTGCAAATTGTCCATACTATAGATTGATTTTGATGTTTCTCTGTTAATTTTTGACCTATCTGTTATGATAATAGGAATTGGAGTAAGGCAACACTATTTTACTTTGTTGATGTTATTTTTTGTTAGATGGTATTTGTTCATGCATCTGGTATTTTTTTGTCAAATATCACTTGTTTTACAGAATGGAGTGTGATGACATGTGGTGTGTATATATTCTTTTTTTTTATCGGTACCAGGGATCAAACTCACTATGGCGCACTTGCAAGGCAGGCACTTATGCCGTTGAGCTAAATGCCCAACCCCAATATATATTCTTGATTATTACCTCTTTTGGTGAGTTTTTCCCTTAACAATATGCATTGGCTTGCATTGTCTCCTCATGCCAATTTTGATTTGAATACTATTTCTCTTTATCAAGCTACTGTTGCTTGTTTTCAGACTCTAGCTAGTTGGTGTATTATTTTACATCCTTTCATTTTTAATTCAGCATTTTTACAGGTGAGATGTGTTGCTTGAAGAGAATATATAGACCATTTTGATTTTTTATTCAATCTATTATACTGTGTCTTTCAACTGGAAAATTTAGACCATTGATATTGTTATTGAAATACGTGTGCCAGTTCCTGTCATTTTGTTGTTTTACTGTTGTTTGACTCCTCTGCACTGTTTATGTATTTATCTCTCTTTCAGTGGACCATTCTATTTTCCTTTGTCTAGTAGTAATTGTTGTATTCTTCATCTAAGTTTGGATGTCTCTTAAGTATATTCTTCAATACTGGTGTAGTGGTCATGAATTTCTCTAGGTCATACTTACTATGAGAAGGCTAAATTTCTCCTTCAGTGTTGAAAGATGTCTTTGAAGAATCAATTATTCTGGATTGGTCAGTACTTCTTTTTCACAGCTTGAGAAACTTATTTCAAGATCTCCTAGCCTTTCAAGTGTCTTGTGAGATATCTGCTCTTCTTCTGGTAAGCAGCTCTTATAAATCATTGAACATTTCTCTCTAACAGATTTTAACATTGTTTCTTTGTTCTCAATTTTTGGCATTTCAAGTGTGATGTGTTATGAGGAGACTGTTTTCAAACTGTATCTCTTTGGGGTTACTAGTAACTCCTTTATCATGATATTTATCACATTGAACAGTTATAGGATTTTTTGCAGTTGAATTCAGTGAATCGATTTTTGAGCCATTAGTTTGCATTTCAATGACTTCTGGGCAAATAAGCATGAATTTATGTCTGAGATATGTCTGAAAATTCCTTCATAGTTTGTTCATTCTTTTTTTTCCCTTTGATCATATGTGAATGTTCAAGAAACTCTCTTCAAATCCTCATATTATCTCTTTTTTTTCTTTTTTTTTAATTTGAAAGAGAATAAAACAAAAGGGGGCAGTACAGAGCAGATCAGAAGAGGACAACATAGGCAACACAGTACTTTACATTAAGTCAACCGGACATCAACAGTAGCTAACACCATATCTCTTACTCTGCTATAGTTGAGCATAGTTTCAAACACAATAATATCAAACATAACACAATATTATAAAGCCATGCATATAGTGAAAGAATTACAGGGCTTTCTGAACCGAATAACAGAAAATGTTCAATGGGTACTGTAATATCTCATTTTTGATAAAAAAGAAAAAAAATTGTTTGAACTATCACACATATTCAAATTCCAATAAGACACAATGTGATAGAGAAACCAACGGTAGTAGAACAAAAAAAGCATGGTAGGACTTCTAAGGATAATATTAAATCAACAATAGCTGTCATAATGTTTTGTTTTCTTCAAAACTGCTATTCATATCATCAAGTATGATATAGTCAAACAAAACAGGATAACACCATTCCAACTGATGATTTAAAACTTTGAAAGACTTTGAAGCAGTGAGATGGGGCCTCATGCTTAC
>PVJX010027605.1:0-24706 GCA_004027295.1 Dolichotis patagonum | reverse complement strand
ATAGATCTAGAGAAAATATTCCTAAAATGCATCTGGAACCTAAAGGCACCTAGAATGCAATGGCAATTCTGGACAACATCATCAAGACAGGAGGCATCACAATCCCTGAACTGAAATTATATTACAAAGTTGCTGAAATAAAAACAGCAGGATATTGGCCAAAGAAGGGACCTAAAGATCACTGGAATGGGTTAGAAGATGCAGAAATCACTAGAGACACACTAAGCCACTTTGTCTTTGAAAAAGATGCCAAATATATTCACTGGAAGAAAAATAGCCTCCTAAATAACTGGTGCTGAAAAACTGGCTCTAAACAAGCTGAAGATTAAAACCAGACACATGTGCTTCACCATGTATCAGCTAAATTCAAAATGGATCAAGGATGGTAATATTTAAACAGAAACCTTAAATTTGCTGGAAGATGGAGTAAGTAAAACTTTGGAGTAAGGCAAACACTTTAGGAACAAAACTTCAATTGCAAGGAAACTATCACATTTGATCCTGGTTTAAAAACAGATCAGTATGAAGGTTCCTCAAGGAATGAGGATTGTAATGTCTATTTTTCCCAGCTATTCCCCTTCTGAGTATCTTCCTGGAAGTATTAAAAACATCCTACCACAGTGATATATGTACACACATGTATATAGAATCACAGTTTATAATGGCCAGATCTTGGAAACACATGAAATGCCCATCATCTGAGAAATACATAAAAAGATGTGGTATTTTTCTACAATGGAGGACTATTCAGCCATAAAGAGCCATACAATGGACACTTTTATTTGTAAATATATGCACTTTGAGTATATATTAATTACACACATGTGTAAACATCATGTTGTTTCATTAATGTGAAAAGCTGAAAGAAATAACTTGGGCATATATCAGGTCCTCGCCTAGATCTCTGATCTCCCGAACAAGTGTAAGGTGGAGGTGCATGGTAAATTGTGTGTGGTAAATATGGTGTATGGTAAATAAAATGAGACAATTGTATGACTTTTTAGAGCTCCAGGAGGGCCAAAACACTTTAGTTGAGCTCATGACTCTGAGGTCTAAGACCTCCATCTCTCTGGATCAGCCACTTTTATTAAGACCATGAAAAAATATGAGAAAACTGAAAAAGCACAGGAAATGAGCAGGATCTTGGGAGTCACTTCAAAGCCTTCTCCAAGTGGTAAATTATGCCAATTTAGGAAAATCATCCTATCTCCAAGATAACATTCAGGTAGGGTTGAGACTGTAGGAGTGAGCTGCCTTTAACTGCTGTCTCTGTTTACTCAATTAGTGGAGTATCCAAGGTGTCCTCAGATGTGGTCTTACCTTGCCCTTTGAGGTACCTCTGGCCTCACAGACCACTACAGGCCTCAGTCAGGACCAGTGATTCATAGATGTTCACTTACTATGGATCAGCTCCCATTGCCAGGCGTGGGATCCAGGCCAAGGACAGACTCACAGACAAACATAGAAAGCCAATTGGTAAAATTTAAATCCTGCTCAGAGTTGCTTCATAGTATTCTCCAACATCTCCTCCCTTCTGTTTTTGTAACAATAGCTGGTTCAGGGACATAAATCAATTACTCCACTCCTGAGTCAGGTGTCATAAATATAGACACTGTCAGAGGAGCCATTAAGGCAACCAAAAGATATTCAGGGTTTAGTAGAATTCTCCTCTGGTGACAATGTCTCTAGCCTCATTAATGGTTGTTTGGATATCAGTCTACTGGATCACTGATCCTCTCTCTTGATCACTTGGGGGAGCTGGAAGCTGATTTTCTGGCTGATTGGCAGGTCTCTGTGGGCCCAGGCTGGTGGAGCCATCACTTCAGGCTGTCCTCAGCATTGGATGTATCTTCCATCAAGGGTGTGTATTTCTCATGGATTTTTCATCTCTTAAGACACAAGCATAACCTTGCTTCCACATTATTAGCTGTATTGATCTTTTGAAGTTTAAATAAAGCATGGAAAAGGCAAAACTTGATCTATCTGTGGGAAAAATAAGAATGTTAAAAAAGCAATCTTTTAACTCAATTATGATGAGAGGCCAGCCTCTAGGAACTGCAGTTGGATTTGCCAGTCCTGACTGCAGTGCCCCTCTAGGAAGTAAGGAGGCATTTACAGTTTTTAAATCCTGCAACAACCTCCATTTGTCTGACTTCTTTGGAATAACAAAGACAAGAGTATTCCAAGGGCTAATTGAGCTTTGCAAATGTCCTAGCTACAATTGTTCTTCCATTAATTTGTGTAATTGAGTTAACTTCTCCTATTTATGGGGACATTGATCCACCCAAACATGGATCAATTTTCCATTGTATAGGCAGAGCTGTTTTGGGGAGAAGAAGCATCAATGGCCCTTGTCATTGGAACCTGCTGTTATCCAATACCTTGTCCATGATCTTTAGGTGTAATCTTACCAGGCTCTTTGATTCTCTGTAAGTTTTTTCCTAGTGCTTTACATTTCTGATAGCCCATTTTAATCATCATTTTCTTAATTTTAAGATCTGAATCTATTTGTTGAATTTCCAAAGTGGAACCTGTTTGTTTCACTTAAAAATCAGAATAGGTAGTCAGCATTAATTTCCACTTTGGTAACAAATTTCTTCCCCACAAGTTAACTGGAATAGGTGCCACATAAGGTAAAAAGAAACCTTTTGTTGCTCTGGCCCCTCATAAGGCAAAGATGAAGCACTCTTTAAAATGTGCTGAGGGGCTCCCATTCAGATGAGTGATGTAGGCCACGTGGCAGGCCATTGTTCGGATGCAATTACAGACATGTCTGCACCAGTGTCTATTAGACCTTCAAAGTATTTCCCATTAATTTTTATAAAACACATAGGCATGCTTTTAGTCACTTCCTGTGTAAAATAAATTTCTCTTTTTTTAGTCTTGCTCTGAGTGTCTTCATCCCTCTTGACCTGCCTATACTTAACAAAAGAAGGCTTCTTTACAGGTAACAAAATCAACTGAGTCATATAGTCTCCCCATTCAAAAACCCAGAGATCCATAGCACATGCAAGAACTTGTATTTCATCTCTACAATCACCATCAATCACACTAAGCACAGTAGTTATTCCTTTTAAATTTATATAAGCCTTTCCCACTATATGACCAATTGTTCCTTCAAGTGGGGGACCCAGAATTCCTGTGTGAATCGGGGTGGGCTTGTCACCTCCAATGAGAGTGACTCTGCAAGCTGCAGGTAGAACTAATCCTCCCCTTTGAATAGTTTCCCTAGTGAGCAGTGTATAAACCTGACTGACATTTTGACTCACAAGCCATGCCTCCTTATTGTTTTGCCTGACTGAGGAGAGGCCCTCATCTCACTTTTTGGCAATGGTGTACCATCCTTATGGAATTTAGATTAACAATATTTGACCCAATACCTCCCTTTTTGGCATCTCGGACAGAGTCCAGTCACAGAATGTGAGTCCTCCTTGCCAGAGGCACATTTCTCTTGAGGTGCTGCAGCTATAGCATCTGTCCTTTCAGATTTACCAAGAACTCTGCAATTTTTGCTAGTATGTCCCATTTTTCCACAATTAAAACATTTTATATTTGTGGTACTCTAACCTGAGCATTGTCATTCTGTTCTGTATACACTGTTGCTATTATCCTAGATTCCAACCTTTATTCCTCCTAAAATTCCAGATGCCTGATTAGATTCCCTATCCTGTGCAGCTGTGACTTCTGTACTCTATAAATTTCCAGGAATTGGCCCACCACCTGGCTTTAAAGTTGTAGCGTTTATACTCTATTTGATACCTACCTGTACATTAACCATGAGTTGTAAAGTTTCCTGTTATCATTTCATCACCAATTATAATTTCCTGTAAATCCAGCTGCCTCTGTTAAGATTTGTCCTAAAAACCTAATAAGAGAACAAACAGAGCCCCTACACACTTACGCCTCCCCACTCATACTTTGTGGTTTTTTTCCTTTATAAACCCTTTACCAATGTAACCTAATTGCTCAGACTGCAAACTCCATCATGTCTGTGTCTCTGGTGCCAGCTAAAAAAATAAAGCACTTATTCCTTTTTCTTTTTGGACATCATCTCATTTTTGGGTTACAACAATATTATTCCTTTTTGCATCTGCAAGAACAGCCATAACCTGGTCATCATAGTTGTCTTATAAGACTCAGTTACAATGTCTTGACATGCATGATTATATGTTATTAAATCACTAGTTGACTTTACAGGATTTAAAGCTTGTTTACAATCCTGATTAGCATTTTTATATACTAATTTTAAAGTTAAAATATGTGCAGCTTCTCTCTTGGATACCTGTCTGTGAATGGCTTCTTGGAATTTTGCCACAAATTGAGTAAAGGTTTCCTGGGGTCCTTGATGAATATGTAAGGACATCACCAGAGCTCCATCCTCTGGAATAGCTGTGTGATAGTTCAGACCCTGGGATAAAATACCAGGAAGCAAGGAATTTAGGGGGCGAAGGCTTTATTTCAGGCCTGGCAATGCAGCCTCCTCCATACTGAATCATAGACTGCACACCTAACAGACTAGGAGCACAGTATTTAAAGTCTAAAACCACAAAAAGCTGAATCATATCATTGGGGACAACAGGAACTGCAGGCACCCCCTCCCATTGTTTGCATAACATGGAAGGTTTCTAAGGCTCTCAATGTTCCTACCTGTTGGCATGACAGTGTCAAGTAGTTGATTTTTCAAGTGGGTCGTTAGGGACACTGGGTACCTTTAGGAACTAGCATTGTTTGCTCAAATCAGGACTTTCCATGTGTGCATAGACTGTTACATTATTTCAGGGAAGCTGGCAACAGAGACCTAACTCTTACAAGACATAGAAACAAAAGCTGAGTTTCTGCAGCAATCCCCCTGAAACAGAAACTCAACTGGTGGTGCATACAGAACAAGATGGAGGCACATGAGCTATGGTGAGGTTAGGTTACAACATTCCCCTCTGATGTTGTGACTGAGACCAAACCCTTGGTCTATGAGTTTTGAGGAATAAGTTTATATGCCTGGTGGCAAATCACCATCATTAGTTTAACATTTTGCACCTATTTTTTAACAAGGGTGACTATTCTGTTTATTAAAGAAGGCCCAATAGTTATACAAATAAAGATGATTAACAGAAGTCTTGCTGCTGTTGTGATTAAAGTGGTTAAGCAAAGGGAGAAGGAGAACCAACATTCAAACCAGTTTTGTTCAGCCAACTGGGCTTGTTCTCCTTCTTGGAGCCACTTTTTGAGGCTGGCCATATTTTGTCTGATGACCCCTGAATGGTTGGCATATAACCAACAGGTCTCTCCCAAGGCCAAGCAGAGGCCCCCTTCCTTTAGAAACAAGAGGTCTAGTCTTCTGTGGTTTTGCAGAACCATCTCAGCTAGGGAAATTAGGGACTCTTCTAATTTTGAGACAGAGTCACTGAGGGCAGCTAAGTCCTGATCAATAAGTGTACTCAAATGTCTATAGTTTTGATCCCCAATCACTAGGCTAGACACCCCTAGACTTATTGACCTCGCCACTCCCATCCCCAGCAGTACAAGGGTTTTTTTTTTTTTAATCAACACAGTTTTTAAAATTAGAGCTTACAACATGTAGTGCACATGGCAGAGGGTGAGGTTCTGGAAAAATACAGAGGATGCATATCTTAGACAATCTACAAGGAAAAATATTCACAGACACCCATCAGATTTTACTTAAGGTTTCAACAGTGTCTTAATTTGAGAAACAAATACTTTATAATTTTTAAGTTTACTGGGATGAGTAATTTTTAAAAACCAGGTCTAGGTGGCTGATAACATTATTTAAAACTTACTTTTAACTCAGAAAACAATGTCTGCAGGGAAATCCATGTGATTTACCAAGGAGCAGACCCCACCTATCTACAGCTGCTGCAGCAGTGAGACCTTTTACCCTAAGAGGGCAGAATTGGGGACTTGATGTGCAGGGGGCCAGAGCCAATGGGATGAAGTCCACATCCACCAGAAATAACTTTTTGTGGACTCACTGTTAGAAGACTAATGCTCTAGGTTTTAATATAATATCTCATTAAAATGTATCTTTTTCTTAAAATAATGAAGTATGTGCTCACTGGGAACTATCATTGTTGGTGGAAGATAGGATAACAAAATCCTCTCACATAGTCTCTCAAAATGGTTCTCACATAAGGAAAACAGCAGATATTTGTCCATGGACCAGCATTTGCTGCCAAATGAGTCTCTCCAATTTGGAGTGAACATCACTCTTAGATGTGCTAATGAATGATTGCCTTTATAAAACTCTGTATCAGTGTTCTCATTGCTATGCATAGTTACAGAGAGCCATACTGTTTGTAGTTTGGTCTGTATCACTGAGGAAGAGGCAACTGTTTTTCCTTTGCAGAAAGGGCCTTGCCTTTCGTCTTAGATGTCTCATCTAAATCTTTTATGTCTGGAGTTTAGATTTTATTCTAGGGGTATGTTTTGGCTCTAGGCCATATGTCCCAGCCTAGGCAGGAGCCTGTGCCCCTGCAGGCTCAGGACCCAAGCTGTTTACATCTTTCACCAGCCTGAGTCTCTAGTTAACTGAAGTTTACAGGTCTCTCTTTTGGGTCCTGGCTCCTACCTCTTTGGCTCCGTCTCTACAGTATAACACAAACCAGGAGATCAAGCAATCCTAGAATGGGCTTAACATCTCAACACCAAATGTTTTTATCTCATTTTTAAGCAATACACTTTGTTCACTATCACCATTGCACCAGCCTTATCACCTTTATTGGTGGCCGTTGGAGCTTTTACTTTTATATAACCTTTTTAAAACTTGCTTATTACTTTTTAATCAAACTCTTTTAACATCCTTTTCCCATAGTTCCTACAATCCTCTGCCCCTTGGTTTACATGGATGGTTCCCTCTGGCAGAAAACAAAAACCAAAACAGGTAGTTTCAACATAGTGACAAGTATTCAGCACGATTCCTTGTTAAATTTTAAAAACTAGTTTACATACCCTTTAACTTAACATAATTAAAATAACTAGAACAAAATAAAATCAACCCTGATTTTATGCTTCCAAGCACTCTAGGATGCTCCTGATGAGGACTTGCGTTCCAGGTTCTGCTGCTGGGTGGTCGTCCTCAGGAGAAACTGCAAGTGGGGGATGCTGTTGCTTGCATAACCAGTGAACTGAGATCAGGAGAGGTTGAAGATTTCTGAAGAGACTTAATCTCTTTAAGTTTTGACATAGACCAGGTAATTTTGTTAGCATTTGTACCTGTCTAGCCACCCACAAAGATGCGGTTTCCCCCTTGTATCCTCCCTCTTCTGGTCTAGATGTGGCAGCTCTATTTAAGAGGACACATAGATCTAGCTTTATGATAGCATGGACAATGGTGTTGGTTGCCAAACTTTTATCAGTGTTGTAATCAGTTATCTTTTAGGTGCCATGTTGAAGGTTATGAAATGGACGTTTGAGGTCCACACAAGGGGGAGCTCACAGTAATAAGACTAATGGGAACATTTAATGATTTTAAGTTTTAAAGGATTGGGAGATGTCCAAAGATGGTGGACTTGTAGGTAGCAGGAGAGGGACCCTCTCTGAGAGAGACAGCTCAAATGCCAGAATAAAACACCCTGGAGAGACCCAAACAGAGAGAGATGGACTCTCACAACCCAGGAAGACACTAAAGTACAAAAAACCACTCAATATGAGGTCCTGGGGCTTCCATAACAGAAGCTAAGATCAGCAAGCACAGCGCCCTCCTTGAGCTGCCTGAATCCCTGGCGGAGACCTGAACAAGCGATCTGTTGTGAAGCGACTGGCTTGAGCTGCAGGAGCGCAGAGCTGAACAGCCCTGTGTGTGACTCGCCTGAATGCTCTATATAGGGAGGCAGTGGGACCCAAAACAAGCAGTGCACCCCATGGGAGTGAAAGGGGAGGAATTGTCTAAAAAAGGAAGGCAGAGGATATTGTTAATTGGGTAGCAAGATTTAAAATTTACATTATTCTCACCACTCTGCTTGGATGAATTATGTGCTGTTCCAGTTTGTCTACTTATGCTAGACTTGAGGACATGGTCAGCTATCCCAAAAATAAGAGGACATATTATGGTGATCATCCCTAATTTCCTATCAACTTAATCTGAAGCCCTTTATAAGTTATACTGTCTTATTATGACTGATCTTATTTGAATCTGGTTTGTTAGATTGCTTCTTGTTATTGGCTGGTTTTATTTAAATCTGTTATGATTGATAGCATCAAGTCTAAGAGTATAGGCAACTACACTGAACATGACAAGATTCACTAAGATACCCACTCTGGTTTGATTGTTACTTACCTTTGAAGTCTTATATTGTCTCCAATGCTTCATTTTTATTAATGTTGTTATATACTGCTGAAACATCATGGTAACCATTGTAGATCACCTTGAACTGTGGATAAATATCACTTTTTTGCTTCATGCTTTTCTAGGAATTGTTTTGTTTTATCTTGCTTTGTTTTGTTTTTACCTCTAATACAGAAAGGATAGATATACATTTAGAGACTCATGCATGTGTAGAGCTTATAAACAGTTTACAAGAACCAACTATATAACACATGTTGAAATGAACATCTACTTTCAAGAAAAAGAAACACTACAATACCCACTGCTGATTCCATAATGTCATGATGTGAAGTCCAGCAAAACTATCACTTTTTGTTCAAAGTGATTTTAGCTTGCTTTGTCTTGTTTAAGTTCAACACATATGAAGGTATGGACAGCTGTTTTTAGGAGAATAAGAGATACTATAACAGCCATTCTTGGCTTCCCTGATGTCTGCTCTTGAAGACCTGAAATGCCCTCCTCATCCTGCTCAGATCAATTCCATACTATGTTGTTTCACGTGAATTCCCTGTATGTGACAATATGGACAACTATTTGGAAGAAAACAAGAGTCAATATGATAGAGAGTGAATATCTCTGATTGTTTAGTTTTGAAATTTATGTCTCTTACATTGCTTTCTTGTGATCCACTTTGTTCTGTTTTGCTGTGTTTAATTTTACCCTTTTGATATAATTGCATGTATATTTGAGTGGGTAAGATGGATGACCATATTGCTGTTTTTGTCAGATCATGGAGCAGAACTGTTAACAGTCTCGCTGTTTGAATGTCTACTTTACATGTTTTAACTTTGTAATTTGAACAACTATTTCCAAGAATTAAGTACGTAATTTGTCAAGTAATAATTTCTTAGGATTTTTTGCTGTTGTTCTTTTCTTATTTTCCTTGGAATTCTGTATTGTTGCTACCCTTTATTCTGTTTTGTTTTCCTTTGTTTTTTCCTCTTTAAATAAAATTTTAAAAAAACTTTAAAGGATTACTAGTCTGTTGTATCTTCCACTGGGAACAGTCTTTCCCTGTGTGAGTTTTTACCGGCTTTATGTGGGTCTTTAACTGTCACAGGGGTGCTGAGTACCACAGTGAAAGGCCCAGTGGGGTTCAAAGGAGTCCCAGTGGTAATGCAGCCACCTTATCAGGACTAAAGTTCCTGCATCTGCAGGAGGGCTTAGATGTTTTGGCTTAAACAGCTGATGAATGGAAGTCAGCAAGGGCTGGAGTGCCTGGAGGGACTTAACAAGATCATGGTTAGCTAACTCAGCTAATTTATCTTCTGCAAGCTTTGGGATGGGGTGGTTGTCTTGAATGGAGTAGTTATGGGGTGCATTGACCCTCAAGATGGCAAAGGGAAGAAGGCTCACCCAATCATCACCTAATTTCAAGCAAAGCTTAATCAGCATATCCTTGAGGGTTCTATTTATTTGTTTTACTTGTCTTGAACTTTGGACCAATAGGCACGATGAAGTTTCCAATCAATTTTTAAAGCCTGAGTTAGCTTTTGGGTAACCTGGGCTATGAAAGCCAAGCCATTGTCAGACCCCATGGATTAGGGGAGGCCAAATCGGGGTATTATCTCCTGTAATACCCTTTTCACTATTATTAAAGCTGATTCAGTACTAGTAGGGAAGGCCTCCACCCAGCCAGTGAAAGTATCTATTAATATAAGAAGGTAGTGATGTCCTTGTATGCCAGGCTTCTTTATGTCTGTAAAATCTACTTTCCAGTGTTCTCTTGGAGTAGCTCCTCAATATCTAGTAGTTTCCAGTGGTGGGATTTTGACTGGCTTAACCAACAAGCATTGCAGGCACCTGTAACTCAGAGAGGCAAGCAGTTTTGAAAGCCTAGGGATGAGGAATCGGTTCCTAAACAGTTCTGTGAGCTTGGTTTCTCCTAAGTGGGTGGTCTGATGGGCTTGACATAAGAATTCCCATCCTAATACCTCTGGTAACAGCACCTGTTTGTCAGGTAGCTGATAACAACCTCCAGGAATATTTGGCTTGGCTTCAAGTTGGGAGGCAAGTTACAGGTCTCTGGTCGAATATACAAGTTCTGACACAGTAGGGGGGTACCAATATCAGGACTGGGACCCTTTTTGGAGGTCTCCTCTGATGTAGTCACCACTTCTTGGGCAACCTGGTCTGGTGAGCTCTGCAATGGATAATTGTGCCCTGTAAGGGCAGTCATATGGTGGCCAACAAATCTAAAGTCTGTGGGGCATTTTTGTCTGCAGAGGTCAGAAGTTCTCGTTCCTGATAGATAGCCCCGTGTACACTTGCAGGTGCAAAAGCATACCTGCTGTCAGTGTAGATATTTACTCTTTTGTTAGCTGTCAGTTTTAGGGCCTTTGTCAAGGCAATGAGTTCAGCCTTTTGGGCTGACATGACCGGTTTTAATCTTTTAGCCCAGAGTACCTTTTTGTCGGTGATCACCACAGCTCCTGCCATCCGCTCACCATCCCAGATGAAACTGCTCCCCTCTGTGAACTAGTTGTCAGCTCTGTCTAGAGACTGGTTGGTGAAGTCAGCCCGCAGATTTTGTTGTCCCATAAGGAGGTCAGTACATTCATAGATAGGAAACATTGGAGCTTCTGGGTCATCATCAGGCATCAGGGTGGCCAGATTTAAAGTTGAGGAGGCCTTGAGAATCACTGACTCAGGTCTAGGAGTAGAGTCTGATAATGTAAAATCCTTGCATTTGTCAGCCATTACTCTGGGGGTATTTTAATAAGGGTTTCAAGGCTGTGGGGAGTCATTATAATAATCTTTATGTCCAAGAGTGAGTTTTCTCATCTCTTTGAGGAGCATTGCTACTGCAGCCACTACCCTTAAACACAATGGCCAGCCCCTTGCCACTGGATTGAGTCTCTTGGAGAGGTAAGCTCACAGGTTGTCCCCCACTTGAAGAGTTAACCGGGGCTCGGGGGTGGCGGTGCGCCCTGACGTCCTCATTGTTGAGGCATCAACATTTTAGCATCCTTTTTTAATTTAGCTTTTAAAGTGGGGCAGTCCTTTTTCCAATGTCCCATTTCTTTGCAGTAATCACATTGTTTTTTATCTAGGGGAAGGCATTGTTTCCTCTCATTGTTTTTACCTATCGTTTTAGTCTCTTTTCTTTCACAGAGCAGCTCTAGCACCTTAGTCATCTTTTTGTTAGTAGATTCTTGTAAATTTTTTATTCTAGAATACATTTTGAGCTACCTCCACCAACTGGCTTAGGGGCATTCCCTCGAATCTCTCAAGTTTTTGCAATTTTTTCCTAACATCAGGGGCTGACTGAGATGCAAAGGCAATATTGATTGCTCGTGCATTTTCAGGTGCCATTGGATCAATGAAAGCATGTAATCTACAGGCCTCTAGGAGGCACTCTAGGAACATAGCAGGAGCCTCATCAGCCAATTGTCTTACCTCAGTCACTCGGGACAAGTTTGTAGGTCTCTTGGTCGCGACGCGGAATGCATCCAGGAGCCTCAGGCAATAATCGTCTAGAGCCCTCTTACCTGCCTCTGTGTTAGCGTCCCAATCAGGCCGGGAAGATGGAAACAGGTGTTCAATTTGATCGTGGTTAGTGGATGGAATTCTGTCCCGGTCCTGGACTCCCTTTTGTCCAAGAGCGAGAAGGCGCATGCGCTCCTCCACAGGGAAGGGGATGTGCAGGATCTGATGGCAGTCATCCCAGGTAGGGAGATGGGTAGAAAACACAGATTCCAACAGATTAATTAAAGTTTCAGGGTCCTTAGAAAATGGGGTTTTTGGATCTTCCAATTATAAAGATCAGAAAAAGAAAATGGGGTATACACAAGCATTGAGCCTCCACCTTGGGCGGGGACTTTTCATAAAGGGCAGAGTGGAGCCACCTCTGAGGTGGGCTCCAGGCGGGTGTCCCTCCATTGATGGCAGTGGGTACGGACAGGGCTGAAAGGAGAGGAGTGCATAGTGGACTCAGGCTGGAGCCTGGGAGGCGAGAGGCAAGGGGTTGGTAAAGGGAGAGGATCACCCAGATCAAGGAGGTCTTTTTCCACAGCAGGCAGACCGGAGGCACCAACGGGCGCGTGTTTGGTTTTTCTTTCGGTTTTATTGCAGCTAGAATGACTCTTTTATCTGGCCCTAAACCGATTGCCTGAGGGGGTGGTTTCACCCACGGAGGGGCATAAACAATCTGGTGAATATGGGAGAGGGGACCATAGACATATCTGTGCACTACGTTGGTCATTGGTCGTCACCTTTACCAATGACCCCAAGGAGGGGCCAGGCTCCTCGAGTTCCCAGTGGCCATTCCTGGGTGACAAAAACCACCAATTTTTACAAACATTTTTCCCATATCCCTCAGCTCTCTCTTTTAAAAAAAAATTTTTGAAGTAATCGAGGACAAGGCTAAGGGGAGAAGATGTTTTAGTTTTGGTCTGTCCCATTTTCCAGGGAAGATGTCTTTGTCCTCTTCAGAAAGAAGTACTGAAAAGTGAGAGTGGAGAGGAGGAGTAAAAAAAGATAATGGAGAGGACAATGGTCAAGAACTAGAACCTTAGGTAAAATTCCTGTAAGAAAAAATTTTTAGTTAGGTCTGGACACACAAGTTTTACAACATGATCAACAACAACAAAAAAAAAAACGTACAGACAAGACAGGACAAGCTGTAGCAAAATAGCCTTTGCCAAAAAATTGTCTCAATCAAATTGCCTCAATCAAATTCAAATTCAAATTCAAACCTGGAGGATAACCAAAACCAAATGGAGCAAAACCAGAGAGGGCCAAAGAGGACTGGGAAACCAGCCCCCTAACACATATTGACTACTCTCTGAAGGGTCTTGTCTCCATAACCAAGTGGAGTATTTTGGCCCACTAAGAGACGATCAAAAGGAATTTACTGGTCAATTCCTTAGCACAAATTAATCATTCCCTGAGTGGTCTCAACTCCCAAAGGTGAGGGCATCCCATCCAAAGGCACAAAGCCTATGGCACCACCAATATCCTCCAAGGTACTTACTTTTTGGACATTCAGAAGAATTTAAAAAATGAGTCTGGGGTCTTGTTTCCAATCCTGGATGAGCCCCCAAATGTGATAGTTCAGACCGTGAGCTAAAATACCAGGAAGCAAGGAATTTAGGGGGCAAAGGCTTTATTTCAGGCCTGGCAATGCAGCTTCCTCAGTACTGAATCATAGACTGTGCGCCTAACAGACTAGGAGCACTGTATTTAAAGTCTAAAACCACAAAAAGTTGAATCATATCATTGGGGACATCAGGAACTGCAGGCACCCCCTCCCATTGTTTGCATAACATGAAAGTTTTCTAAGGCTCTCAATGTTCCCGCCTGTTGGCATTACAGTGTCAAGCAGTTGACTTTTCAAGTGGGTCATTAGGGACACTGGGTACCTTTAGGAACTAGTATTGTTTGCTCAAATAGGAACTTTCCACGTGTGCATAGACTGTTACATTATTTCAGGGAAGCTGGCAACAGAGACCCAACTCTTACAAGACATAGAAACAAAAGCTGAGTTTCTGCAGCAATTCCCCCCAAAACAGAAACTCAATCGAGAAAATTGGTGGCACATACAGAACAAGATGCAGGCGCATTAGCTATGGTGAGGTTAGGTTACAACAGTTGTTCATGCTTTTTTTAAATTAAATCTGCCATTTGTGGGAACAGGTCTCCAGGGCATTGAATCTGTTCTTCAAATGGTGCATATATCCCTGTCCCAGAAAGCATTTCTCATTTATTGTTGGACATGGGTTGGGACCTGTCCTTTTTTTATGGTCAAATCAAGAGTTTTTAGCTTTACATCAAAATGAAGGAATTGAGCAGGAGACAGGCATGTTTGTGTGAAATGTTTGATTTCATAAGGTGTCAATTGATATGTATCCAAAACATTTTGTAAGAGTCCCACAGTAAATGGACTTTGGACTCCATTATTAAGCACATTTTGTTTAAGATATTTTAGCAGTTGTATTTGAAAAGGCATATGAATAAAACACTCCTGATCGTTAGCACCTCTTTCAGTTCCCACTGAGAAGCAAGAAGGGAAAGTATTGTTTTCTTCCCATGCAGCTGCCTCTTCCCATTGTGGTACCCTCAAAATGAGATGACTTCCAAAAAAGGGGGAGGGAAAGATAACACTTTACTTCAGCTGGCACCAGAGGCACAGAATCTACAGAACTGTGCAAGCAGGTTAAACTTCTGAGAGGGTTATAAAGGGAAAAACCACAAAGCAAGGGTGGGGAGGGGGCTAAGGGGAAGAAGGCTTTTGTTACAACTCATGGTCATTTACTGGAATTTTACAGAGTTCAAAGGTTACAACTGCATGGGAGAGGGGGTTTTAGCTTTGTAGTTTAGTGGTCAGCTAGTTCCTGGAAATTTGCAGAGAACTAAGGTAACAAATTTGCAGAGAAGGGAGTTGCCAAATTCCTGGAATTTTACAGAGAACAAAGGCTGAAATCTAGGACAATGGAAATGGCACATACAGAACAGGATGGCAGCCCTTAGGTTAGAGTACAACACCCACATTACCTATAAGTTTCTGGATAGAGCCTTATGAGATAAATTTTTGTAAATGTTCTACCTCCTGCTGAGTTGATCCCTCTAAAGATTTTATTTTGGTGGCAGCTGCCTCAGCAGGGAACTCCCTTTCCTCTGTGTCCAAATCAGAGACTATTGACTGTGAGCTCTTTAATGGACTTAAAACTGAACGGACCAGATTCTAGGTTGAGAATGTCTTAGGGGAAATGATTTGTCCTTCCTTGTGTGCCTTTTAAAGATTTTTTCCAAATCTTTCCCAAATAACAATTTCTATAGTGCCTGTTTGAGGAAACCATGGATTATATTTGCTTACCTCTTTGACATGTCTTTTAGGTCTTTCTTCGGCACAGGAGCCCCTGAGCATTTAAGCAGGCTTTGGAGCAGTTGTAAATACTTTTGCTCGTAGGCTGAAAACTTTTGCCACATATTTTACTCCCAGATAAAAAGGCTTTTCACAGTGTGAAGACTCACCTTGTTTCTTCCCTTTCTTTTCTCCAGGCATCCTGGGCAAAATTTTTGTCCTGTGAAGGTCTCCTCTATATCCAAACCTTTCCACTCCGCTCTGGGTGGACTTACTGATTCAGGCTAAAATTCCTCCTGCAAGGATTTCAGGTCCCTATTTGGGTGCCAATTATCAGGTCCTGACCTAGATTCCCGATCTCCCAAGCCAGGAGGTTAAATAAAAAGAGACAATTGTATGATTTTTTAGGGCTCCCAGAGCATCAAAACCCTTTAGTTGAGTTCCTGAGTCTGAGGGCTGAGACCTCGATCTCCCTGGATCAGCCACTTTTATTAGGATTATGACAAAATGTGAGAAAACTGAAAAAAGCATAGGAAATGAGCAGGACCTTGGGAGTCACTTCAAAGACTTTGCCAAGTGGTAAATCATGCCAATTTAGGAGTATCATCTTATCTCCAAGATAACATTCATGATAGGATTGAGATTGCAGGAGTGAACTGCCTTTAACTGCTGTCTCCATTTACTTAATTAGTGGAGTAGACAAGTTGTCCTCAGCTGTGGCATTATCATGACCTTTGAGGTATCTATGGTCTTACAGGCCACTACAGGTCTCATCCAGGACCAGTGATTCATAAAGTTTCACTTACTATCAATCAGCTCCCATTGCCAGGCAAGAGATCAAGCCTAGGACAAACTCACAGACAAACAGAAAGCCAATTAGTAAAATTTAAATCCTGCTCAGAGTTGCTTCATAATGGTCTCCAACAGGCATATGTGCTTATATGAATATTTATGTAAAAATAGTTAAGACAGTTATAGTACTGGTTTCTCTGAGTTCGCTGAAGAGAAGGATTCATACTGGTATTGTTCAAACAATTGAATGTAGATATCTTGTGCTCTAGTTGAATGATTTGGCAATGAAAATGCACAATGTAAGTAAGATTGTTACCATCAGAGTAACATACTTTGATATTTTGCTGTAGATTTTCTCATTTTTTTGTTTCCTTTGAACATCAAATGAAATGGATTTAAAACAAAAAGAGTTCCATTCTCCTACAACAGAATAAAACAAAACAAAAAGAAACAATGGCTATCACAATGTCTCATTTTCTTCAAAATATTGTCCATACCATCACACATAATAAAACCAAACCAAAAGAAACAGAATAAAACCAATTTAAAAAATAATGAAAGCATGACAGGGCTTCAAAAAAAAGTAATAGGAATACAATACTGGTTACCCTAATGCGTCCCCTTATCTTCAAAATAACTACACATACCTTCAGACACAGTGAGTTCTAACATATTAAGACACAACAAAACCAAATCTAACAAAATTATGAAAACAATGTAAGTGTTCAAGACAACAAGGATTTAATGCTGGTTATCTACTTCTAATCTAGTTACTTCTTCCATTATCACTTTCATAATATCTACTGTAGTATTTGCATCCAACTAACTCCTTTAGTTTTTTATGCTAAGAAAATAATTCAGTGTTCACCAATATGAGTTCAAGTTTTTGCCTATGAAATTTATATCCAGTTGCATGCATTACCTGCAAGAGCCTCGAGATTTTCCTACTTTTTAGCTGGGTATCTTTTCATTGTATGAAAATTCCATATCTTATCCATTCTGCAGATAAAAGGCAAGTTATCTTTACTTTTCTCTGGTCTCCTGTTAGGTCGAAAAATTGTTTTCTCTCCTTTGATTTTCAGTGAATTAATGTCCTTTTGAATTAAATATATTTCTTTTATGCAGCATATTGATGGATCTTGTTGCTTGATCCACTCTCCCTGTGTTTCTGCTTATTGTTCATTTGAGGCCATCTACATTAATGGTTGCTACCAACATTGATTGGTTCATCTATGTCATGCTATGCTCCACTCTTCCCCTCTATTCAGTTGCCTGTCCTGTTGGACAGTCCTTCTGTGCTGCTGTTTGTGGAACCATGGTCATCTTTATCTCTCCCTAGAATATCTGTTAGTGCTCCCTGTAGGGTTGCTTTCATGCTTATGAATTTCATTAATTATACTTATGGGCTTTTCTATATAGGTGATATATATCTTCCTTCTAACATCATTTAAGATTCTGTTCTCAGTTTGAATGTCTAGGATGTTGATTATTATATGTCTGGGAGTAGATTTATTTTGTTTATGGCTGATTAGCTTCTAATATGTTTCACTTACTTGTAGGTCAGTTTCCTTTCCAATGTGGGACAATTTTCAGCTATTATTTCCATAAAGTATTTTTATATCATTTGTGTTGTCATGTTTTTTCATTTACAGCTACTAATTTTACATTTTTTATTTTGCATAATCTTACAATTGTTGAATTGTAACTGTCTGATGCAGTCTTGTTTTTAAAAGGTCTTTCTTTTTCTGTTCACTACATGCAAATTTCTCTGCAAGGTCTGAAAGACTCTTTACAGAATCAGTGAGGCTGTTTTGCTAGGTGTGAATTGATTTTTTATTTCCTAGATATCTCTTTGAATCTGTTTCATGCATTGTAGTTCTTTCTTATATTGTCCATTCAATGTTTTGATATTTTTGCTGTGTAACTATTTTTTAAACTATGTCCTCTTTAGATGTGTTCACCATTGCTTTCATTATGTTTATCAGTTTTTTTCTTACCTAGGAGATTATTTCTGATCTGAGTTCCTTTACAAATTCATGGGCTTACTTCTTTCTTTCAGTTGTTATCATTTCAAAAGTTTCAGATTCATGAGTTACATTTTTCTATTCCATGTCTCCAACATTTTTGGGATGTGCTGGAGGTTTGTGATTGCATTTTTCTCTTTTGTTTTGTCTTTTTATTGTGTTCCTTAGGGAGGTTAAATGCAAATTCTCAACTGTTTCTTGGATTGAAGATGGCTGTTTGTACTACAAAGATAACCTCATTTTAGTGGGAAATGTTAGACAGTCCTTACTGGGTCCTAAGTAGCATTCAAAAACTGTCCAAATTGGGGAAGGCACTGGGAGGACTTTTAACACACTCCCTGTGGCTCACCAAACATCCCTGGCAGATTGACATCACTGGGCAGGTCCTACCAGGTTCTGAGTGGCATACTAAGAATTAATGTTATGGGAAATACACTGGATGGGACTTCAGGTCATGCCCCATGGTACGCCAAAGCTCCTTGGCTTCCTGGGGTCTCTCACTGGGTCCCTATAAGGTTCCAAGCAACATGCTAAGTCTACATGGCTAGGTGGAGTTCATTGTGGAGACCTTCAGCTTGAGCCACTCAAAAACATGGAAGCTCACAGCTAATTGAGAGTCACTGAATGGGGCCCAACCAGGATCCAATGATGATGCAAAGGTCCTGGACTGTTTGGGTATACTCAGTGTGACCCTTCCAGGTTCTGAGCAAAGTCCCATGGCTGCACAGCTCGATAGAGTTCAGGTAAGGCCATCAGCTCACACATGCCATCTTCTAGCTGGGAGGCAAAAGAAATTTACACTTCCTTATTAGTCACAATCTAAACACTCTCACATTTGCTGTGAAGTTTATGCTGAAGTCTGACTTGAGACTCATGACAAAATCCTGCAGCTGTGAGCCCCACTTCAAAACTCAGTGGCCTCTTCCTTCTGCTTCAGGATCATTTTGTAACTGACTTTCAAAGAAGGAAAGAGGCAGAACTATGTGCGGACTATCATCAGAGAACACGAAAACATTGATTTTGCAGCTCTAGAAAAAAAGACCCTTTAACAGAAACACATCATCTCCCTGCCTCTAATGTCACCAAAAGAAAAACAAGCAATGCAATCCTTCTCTCACATCAAAAAGAAGTTGGCAAATCCACATAAGTATCAATTAGTGGAAGCAACGTTCTTATTATATTTGTATTGAATTTATTTATTATATATTTATGTATTGCAAAATAATACATTGTATGTGCCAGATTGAGAAATTTTTGACAGTAATTAAAATTATTTTTCCATATATTTGAATATTTTGACACTATTTAGTCTTTTGAGGATCAGTTGCTCATCAATGGATTCCTAACTTTGTCATTGGCACTGAAGTCACTACCTTTCTGTTGTCTGTATGGTTCCATTAAACCAAAACTCTAGCATATTTCTAAAGAATATAACATCCTTAGACCAACTTTTTTTGCATTTTGGAGAAACCATTAATAATATATTTGTAGTACTGTCTGGATATGTTTTAATGTTGGCTACTTGAATGTTCTACTTACTGATTTGGTTAGGTTGTGGTGACTCATCTTGGAATGGCTATTTTAAGTTTAACAAAAATTCTGTCAAAGAGAAAAACACCTGGTCCAAATCCCTAAAGAATGACTCACCTGCTTGCTTGCACAGTGAGGCTGTCTTTTCTCATTATATGGTATCAAGCACTTAAGAGTTTCAGCTCTCCACACCTGCTTTCATGAGGCAAGTAGCAGTGTGGCTGCATAAAATGAGAAAGTAAGAAGACCTGTCCCTGTGTGACAACAGCAATCAAGGAAGCCTTGGTGTAGCTGCTGGCATTTGGAAAAGCCTACTCAATGCATTCCTTAGAACCAAAGTTCAGAGAAACTCAGGTGCCTAGTCCATTACTTCCACCACATAATGTGGTGGCAGTCAATGTGGGAAGGGCCTAAGACTGCACAAGTGGATCATCTGAAGAAAAACATCAAGATGCATGAAGAAAAGGCAGTCTTAGATCTTGAATCCATATCAAGCAAGTCTGGGAGACATTGATATTCAATAAGTTGGAAGTTACACATCAGAAATTTCTCAAGAGATAGCAAATAAAGCAAAGAATCAATTTCATGAGACTGTAAAAATAATCAGCTCAGAAATAAAATATCTGGTAAAAAGAAAAAATCACAGACCTAGTGAATAAATTGCTGAACATATTGAAAGAAGACTTAGATTAAAAAATGAGGAGCATTGGATAAGGCTGAAACCTTCAATGAACAAAATGAGGAAATTACAATGTATGAAACACACTTAAAGAGTTAACCAGAAACTAAAAGAGCATTGAAAACTCTTAAACTGCTTCAAAGAAACTAAAGCTGAATTTGTATACTTTAAAAGGACTGGTGACTGCAGCTGGTGACTGCAGAAGGAAAGATATCTTCAAAATAATAAGGAAACAGGAAATAAAAATTAAATATCTGCAAGATGATGCAAAGAAAAATGACTTAACAATGATTAGTGTCAGCACAAAGAATGGAGTCAACACAAGTAACATAAAAGGAATATCTATGAAAGTAATAGCAGAAATGTACTGAGGTATGATAAAAGGACCTGACATTCTGATACATGAGGCATACAAAAGTCTAATTAGTCATAACCAAAATAAATCTACATGCATACTTAGGATTCAAGATTTATGACCTCAGCACAAGAAGAGAATATTAAAGGCTGTTACAGAAAAGACACAGATTGTCTATAATGGGAAACCCATCTGAAACATGGTAGATTTCGCAACTCAAAACATCAAGTCAGGAAGAACTTGGAATAATGTGCTTTGAGTTATGAAAGAGAATAAATCCAACCCAGATTGAGGAAATCTGCTGAACTACCTTTCAAAATTAATGGAGAAATAAGACACTTCTATGATAAAGAAAAAAGGAAGGAATTCATCACCACCTAACCAACCCTACAAAGAGTACAGAAAGATATTTTAGAGAGATAAAAATTGACCATGTATCCAGGAACAGCAGCAGAAGTTCATCACTGATCAAGGAAGAAAACTGAACATAGGAGGAATTTAGAGACTGAATTGCAGGAAATAACATGGCACAGAGAAACCAATGCTTGTCTGTGGTAACTATTAATGTAAATGGCCTCAATTTGTGAATAAAAAAACACAGGCAGAATGAATCATGAAATAAGATCTATTAATATATTGTACACAAAGAAGACATTCAAGACAAAAGAAAGTGCATAATCTGAAAGTCAAAAGAGAAAAATCAATGTTCCATGAGACAGGGACACAGAAAGAAGCAGGAGTAGCTTGCCCAAGAACTGAAAAATAGATAAGAAAGCTAGAATATATTTTTACAATGGAAAGCTACTCAATTATGAAGAGGGATAATGTCAAGGTTCTCTTAGGTAAACAGGTACAACCTGAGATCATGATCATGGGTGAAATGCTACAGACTCACATTGGGATGTCTCTCTATTAAAGCAAAACTCAGTGAGTTAGTGGAATTGAAAATGCACAAAAAATACTCTGAATTTGAAAGGAGAGGAAAAGTTTTTAAAAGGAAAGATGATAGGCATTGTTTAAATCCTACTAACTTGTTTGAAGTCCTTTATTTTTTACATTGTTTTGTGTCATTTGGCTTGCTTCATTCAGTTTTGTTCTGTTTGATTCCTTTATGCCTGATTTGTAAGGGCAGCTATTTTTGAGGATAAAAATAGATATTATGGTAGCCATTATTGATATTCTATTATCTTGTTTTGAAGTTCTGAATAGCTTTCCTCTTGTTGTTGGGTAGGATTAGCATGTTTTGTTTTCTTTGATATGATTATGGTGCATGGAATGGGCAGATATTTTCAAGAAAACACAAGGCATTATGGTATTCATTTTTAACTTCTTATTATCATGTTTTGTAGTGTCATTTCACTCATTGTTCTAATTCACTGTGGAATTTGTTCTAATTCACTGTATTCTCTTCCATTTTGTTTGGTTTTATTCTCTCTAACATAAAACAGAATTTCACATACAAACAAAAGAAGTGTATTGAACTCTAAGGGGTTAAGACCAAAATAAATGTATGCTGAGTTATATAATAATTAATATTCCAGAAATCAAGTACAAAAAAGGTTGTTAAAAAGAACTAGAGAAAAGAAACATAGCAGATGCTAAAATAAGCACGTCAAAATCACAACAGACTTCGCAACACAAGCATTTCAATAAAAGAAAATTTAGAGTGAGGTATATCAACCCCTAAATTAAAACAACCTTCCACCTGTATAGAAATTTTCTGCAAAACCATATTTCAAAATTGGTGCAGAAATAAGTTATTTTCATAACAAAGAACACCTGAATAAACTCATTACCATGAAATCACTTCTTCATAATTCTCTGAAGCTTATTTAGCAAGAAAAAATGAAAACCACAATTACAAGAACAACAATAGAAATAAACCACAAGATATGACAGACAATTAAACAGAAGGGTAAGACAAGGAACCAAAAAGAAGAGAATGATATAAAAAATTTAGGCCAATATATATCTGTTATACTCAACAATGAAAATGATCTCATGTCACCAATCAAAATAAACAGACACACAGAATGGATCAGGAAGAAGAACCCCAAAATATGCTGCATTCAACTCATGATTTTACTGCAAAAACAAATACATAGACTAAAAGTTAAAGTTTGAGAAACAATGTTTTCTAAGACTGGGAATCAGAAAAAAGCAGGGTAGCAGTTCTACTTGCTTATATTTTGAACTTCAAGACTCATCCAAAGAATCAAAGGTCACAGCATTCTTGTTAACAGAGTACTTCAAAAAGACATAGCAATCACAAACACATTTGCAACAAACACCAGTGCACTGAACTACAGAAAACTAATGTCAGACATGAAGAATCCCATGAGCAATAATGGAATAATAGTGGAGGGCATTAACACCCCACTTTTACAATTAAATACATTAGCTAAACAAAAAATCAATGAAAATTAAGAACTGAAGCAAACCTGTGAACAAATGGATTTCCTGGAATTCTACAGAGGATTGTACTCCACAACATCAGAATGCACATTCTTCTTGGCTATTCATGAGACAGTCTCCAAACTAGATGACATATTAGTGTGTAGAACGCACATTAATAAATGCAGATGAACTTCAACTATATCATGAATACTATCTTAGCATAGTGCAAAGAAACTAGAAATCAACAGCAAAATATATGACAAAAGTGACATAAACACATAGAAGTTGAACAACATCCTCCTGAACAACCAAAGTCACAAAGAAAATTGCAGAAGAAACTAAATATTATCTACAATTCAATGAAAATGATGATACAGCATATAGGAATGTACGGGATTCAATGAAAGTACCCATAAAAGGGAAATTTATAGCTATAAATTTGCAAATCAAGAAGGTAGTATGTGCTCACATAAATAACTTAATGTTGCATGCCAAACTTTTAGAAAAGGAAGAACAAATCAAACACAAAGCTCACACAGGACAGGAACTTGTAAAGATCAGAGCAGAAATTAATACAACCCACATGAAGAAAACAAAACAACACATGAATCGAATAGTTGCTTCTTAGAAAAAAGTAAATAACATTGCTTAAACTCTAGCCTATCTTATCAAAAATAGGAAAGAAAAGTCCCAAAGCCAAGCAATTAAAAATGAAAAGAATGAAATCACAAGGAATCCTGTGGAGGTCCAGAAAATTATGAAAACATACTTTAAGAAACTTCAGTCTATTGAAATAGAAAACAGCAGATATGGGGAGATTCCTAGGCACATGTGAATTATCAAAGCAGAATGAATAAAATATAAGTATTCTCAATAACCCAATATCAGTCAATGAATTTGACATGCAATTAAAAATATATCAACAAACAAAAGTCCAGGTGCTGATGGTTTCCTTCCTGCATTCTACAAGAAATTTAAATACCTAATGCCATTCATACTCTACACTTCAATGAAATTCAAGGAGAAACAATACTACCAAAACCATTCCTGCAAGCAAGTTTTAACTAATACCAAAGCCAGAGAGCCATGCAACCAAAAACAAACAAACAAGTAACAAAAAAATGTACAAGCCAATCTCACTAAGTAACATAGATGCAAAAATCCACAGTAAGATACTGGCAGAGAATGCAGAAAATCATCTAGAAGGCTACACACTATGATCAAGCAGCATTCATCCAAGTGACTCAGGGATGGTACAGTGTATTCTGTTAGGAGACATCATGCCAAGATTTGGACTACTCCTGACCTTAGGATAAGAAAATTACCCCACATTCATAGCTGACACAGCACATGAGCTCACACAGATGGTAAAGATAAAATGGAAGTTTCACAAGACTTACTGGCAACAGAGTTAAGGAAAAGAACAGATGACCTGGACAAACAACTGCTGCAAAGATATTGTGAAAAAGCCCACCTAAGATGGAACCAAGTTCCACCCAATTTCCTCCTCTCAGTCTGGTCCCTCCCTTCCAAATAAACTGGGTATTCTCCTTAAAAAGTCTTTGAGTGGCTACCCCCAATCATAGTTAAAATTATAGATGATCTCTAAAAACTAGAAAATTTAACATTAATCATATACATACAATCTTTGAAATAGCCATTTAAGATGTCTATTATTGTGTACAGAAAAAATTTCCTATAAGCTTCACAGATCCAATACCCTAATCCAAATGTGGGAACAATGTTCATGTTATCAAATAAAATCCAGCCATTCTAGGCCCTTATG
>PVJX010027604.1:0-24723 GCA_004027295.1 Dolichotis patagonum | reverse complement strand
TTTTCCTATCATAAAGAGAATAATAAAAACAACAATAACAACAAAAATGATACAGGATTTGAAATGAATACACAGTTCTCAGATGAAGAAATAAGAATGGCAAATAAATACGTGAAAAAATGTTCATCATCATTAGTCATGAGAGAAATGCAAATTAAAACCACACTGAGATTCCATCTCACTCCAGAAAGAATGGCCAAGATAGAAAACACTACCAACAACAAGTGTTGGAGAGGATGTGGGGAAAAAGGAACTCTTCTACACTGTTGGTGGGAGTGTAGACTGGTGCAACGACTGTGGAGGTCAGTCTGGAGATTCCTGAAAAAGCTGGGTTTGGAAGTCCCATTTGACCCAGCTATTCCGCTTCTAGACATATTCGCAGAAGAACTGAAAACATCATACCACAGTGACATATGTGCACCCATGTTTATAGCAGCACAATTTGCAATAGCCAGATCTTGGAAACAACCTAAGTGCCCATCAACTGAGGAATGGATAAAAAAGTTGTGGCATTTTTATACAATGGAGTACTACTGAGCTATAAAGAATGATCACATCGAGATATTTGTAAATAAATGGACACAACTTGAGACCATTCTCTTAAGTGAAATAAACCAAACTCACAAAGGTAAATACCATATAGTCTCCCTAGTATGAGATTTGATAAGAGTATATAAGACTTTATGGTAAGCATGAGTCCCCATCTCATAGCTTTGAAGTCTTTCAAAGTTTTCAATCATCAGTTGGAATTGTTTTATCCTGTTTTGTTTGACTATATCATGAATGATGATATGAACAGCTGTTTTGAAGAAAACAAAACATTATGACAGCTATTGCTGATTTAATATCATCCTTCTTAGAAGTCCTACCATGCTTTTTTTGTTCTACTACTGTTGGTTCTATCTATTACATTGTGTCTTATTGGAATTTGAATATGTGTGATAGTTTAAACAAAAATTTTTTTATTAAAAATGAGATATTATAGTACCCATTGATCATTTTCTGTTATTCAGTTCAGAAAGCCCCATAATTCTTTCACTCTATGCATGGCTTTATACTATTGTGTTATGTTTGATATTATTGTATTTGAAACTATGCTCAACTATAGCAGAGTAAGAGATATGGTGTTAGCTACTGTTGATGTCCAGTTGTCTTAATGTAAAGGACTGTGTTGCCTATGTTTTCCTGTTCTGATCTGCTCTGTACTACCCCCTTTTGTTTTATTCTCTTTCAAATAAAAAAAAATTTCTGTGGGAGGTGTGTTGATAGTGTTCTAAATTAATCGCTTTCCTTTCCATTTTTCCCTCTTTCTGGGCCTGTTAATTGCCATAAGTAACCAAGTAAAGGGTAATATCTGTTGCAGTAGCTATGTGCTTGGTTTTTCAGGCTAAATCCCGGTACAAATGTAACCAGAATACAAATGTCAGGTGATAATTCTTTGGCCTGGTTCTCTAATCTCCAACTCATATCCTTTCTCAACTTAAATTCAGAGAACAGGTACTTTGACTTCAGTACAAGGAGTCAATATAAATGGGTATATCCCTGAGGAATATGAATTCATAGATTAAAATAACTAAAGAATATATTTGTCCCAAGAAGCAATAGGGCAAATAGTATCACATGCACCAGCTAAAGTAGGAACAGTAGTGCTCAGAAGCCCCAAATTTAAAGTGCTTCTTTCAATTGACCCTGCAAATACAGGTATCACCCCTAATAGAGAAGAAAAGGAAGAAAATCAACTAAGGAGAATTTTATTAAAATCCTTATATTACTCCCATCAGAATCTGGCACATTGCCCATATATGATATTAAATGAAAGTTAATAACTTCAAATTCAGATCTAAAGTTTCCATTTAATATTTATTTTTAATCTCACCTCCAGTTAAGCCCTATAATGCATATTAATATGAAGACCCTGATCAATCTTTTTCTAAATGCATGGATTCGTGTCCTTTAGCCACCACAATCCACAGTAAAATGCTTGATATATATATATAATCTCCCCAGTTCATTCTATGTCTTCGTCTTTTATTCCCTGGTCCTGGTAACAGCACAGCAAATTTATTTATTCTATTTATGAAATAAAAGATTTTGTGTTCATTCTAGTTTCTTCATTTTTTTTGAAGTTTTAAGGTAAATATGGATGGATTATCTGAAAGTATGATTGATAAAGAGGAGGTGGAAAAGAAAAGAGAAATAAGCATCACCATGGAGCCTCCCATTATCTAAAAGGGGAAAACATGCCCTGGAGCAGACTAAACCATTTGTTTGCAAGCATGCACTTGGCATGAACATGAGGTACATATACACAGTGGTGTGTTATTTAGCCATAAAAAGAAGGAAATACTACTTGTTTGCAACTACAATAACCAAATACAAAGTACTACCATTTGGGTGGAACTGGAGATCACTACAATAAGTGAAATAATCCAGGCACATAAAAACATGTACCTTATGACATTACATGTGGAATTTGAAGCAAGTTACTAAAAGAAGTTAACACAATGGTGTTTGCTAGAAGACGGTGTTGTAGTCAGGGGTTACAGGTGATGGGGAGAATTAATTTCTGGGTAAGAAGTTACACATGGATAAGAAGAATTTCTGATTTGCTATTGCAGCATACAGTAACTATATAAAAACATTACACAGTTTGAACAGATGAAAAGATTTTAAAAGTAAAAATAAATGATAAATGATTAAGAAGATAAAAAGCATCTTTTCATCTTCTCTATGATTGTCTTTGCATTTATGTTGCTTCTTATGCTATGCAAAAACTTTGTTACAATCCCATTTGTCTTCTATTGCTTTTGTTTTCTGTGTTTTTGAGTTTTTATCCTACAGTTCTTTGTCCCACTGTCTGAATTATTTCTTCATTTTTTCTTCCAATAATTACACACCTTCATTTAACTCATTCTGAGTTGATGTTTACAGCTGATGACAGAGAGGTGTCTAATCTCATTATTTTGCATGCATCTTTATTTTGCAGCATCTTTATTTTTAAACCTATAAATCATATTATTTAAAATGAAGCCAATGTAAAAATCACTTGCATATTTAATTTTTCTTAATTTAGTAATACTGTAGCAACAATTTAACATTTCTCCAAACCAAAATTTCCTGAACATAGTGGTGCATCCCGGCCATTTCAGCACCTGGAAGGCTGAGGAAGAAGGATCTCTGTGAATCTGAGACCAGCCTGGGTTACAAAGTGAGCTTAAAGCCAGCATCAACTAATAAGGAAACCTTGTTTCAAAAAAGAAAAAAAGATTGAAATTTTTTCTTTGGTTTTGTCTTCAGTCAAGTGCCATCTGAAATTAATATTTTCTAAAATACTTTGCTGAGTTATTTAACTGAAATCAAGTTAACACTGACTACATTTCTTCTTCAATTTTTGGTAATAATTTTGTGTGTGCCCTTTTCCTTTACTCCTTGAAGATGTGCACTTGTGGCCAATTTGCTCTGACATGGGTGAATGTGCTTAGATGGATGAAAAACTTAATGATTTCTTTCAACAATGGGATTACATCATGTTTTATCCTCTGAAGATCAGCACATATTGTTACGTCTCATCAGAAACCTTCAACTGAAATTCTAGATAGTTCTAAAATTTACTAAATCACTGTCACTAGAAGGAAGAAGTGAGGGAAATAAGAATTTCCATGGCTGAGGCAGTAACCAAAATAATTTTAGCTTCTAAGTTGAATGAAATAGAGAGAGATAGGAAAAAAAAATTCTGCTCAGAACAGTAACACCAGCTGATATTTGGTAAAGGGTGATTCTACCTGTATGTGGAGCTAAGGAGAAGTCAGCAATCAGCTAGGCGGTTATGGCCATAATCCAGACCAGGGCCACGGGGTGTCTGTGGAGGTGCTACAAAATCATTAGAGCCTGTAAATATGCTTCCACTGGGAGAGAGGCAGGGTTTGCTACTTAAACATATTTGGGTGTGAGAAAGACACTTGGATTTGAAGCAACAGGAAGAGATAGAGTTCGCAGTAACAGACACGTCTTGCTGGTGCAGCTCAGGGAGGCGTGATCAGGAGTTCAGATTGGATTGTGTTTTTACACTTCTCAGCACAAACCTTGAGTGGTTAATAGTGAAAAAATAAAGGCAATTTGTGAAAAAGAAATATATTTTATCCTTAATGTGACATCTTTGTAGATGAAAGATATTCCCTTAAAAAAACTGGAGATGCTTAGACATCTGCAAGAATAACAGAATAGTAAAACAAATACTGTACTAAGCAAAAGTAAGTCAAAATTTAGAGAGCTACTGGTGAACTTCATAAAATTAGGCTTTAGACATACACTTTCCAGTTGTATTTCTTCTCAAATGTAAGTGATAATGCTGATCTGAAATTCAAACTCTATAAGCAAAAGACAATCATATTGACTGAATATTTGACATAATCTCTTTGTGATTCTGTTGAAACCAGTTGGTAGGAGATCACATCAGCTAAATGATTAGTTCTTCATGTATTTACACGAGCACTGCATAGAATGCTATGGTCTGCCTATACATGTCCATATTTGTCTGAATCATGGTGTTGTAGTCAGGGGTTACAAGGAGAATGATTTATAATGCTATTTTATGATGGTCATCCAGAGTTAAATACAAAAAGTGCAGGAAATCTTCCCACAATACTAAAGACCTAGAAAATTACTGGGTCCCACAGTAATGTCCTCCATGAGTTCAGCTGAAGGCCTAGAGCCCTTGACAATGACTCATGCAAGTCTGTTTTATGGATCCGTGCTGGAGAGGCCCAAAGGTCAGCAGTGGAAGCTAGAAAGTCTATGCCAGAGGGGTGAAGCAGCTATGCCAGTAGATTGAGAGTTTTACACTGGAGCCAAGTGATGCTAAAATAAGGACCAGGACTCCTCTGAAAAGTACCACAGTCATCCTCCGGGACAATGAGGGCCCATGCTCCTTGAATGATAATGGCCAAATTCGTATGAGGAAGCGCTCCATGACAAACTTCTCCAGGAAAACCAAAGGCTCGAAACACCAACACTTAGGAGAACCCACAATACCTCGCTCTTCTTCCTCGCATCTCTATTTATGATGGTGACTCCTCTCAGTTGGTTCATCTACATTCAGCACCATACTGATTTACTTCAGCTGGCGTTAAGTTGACCATCAGTTTTTAATTCATAACATATGATATTTACTCTGTTTAAAATTTAAGATATTCAATTTTGGATGTTTAGTGCCTCTGTAATGCTATGAAAATACTTCTTTAAAAAATTGGAGCCTAGAATGGAAGTAATAAGCCCAGCAGTCTGGAAGGCTATGACACGAGGATCATAGTTTTGAGTACAGCTTGGACAACTATAGAAATTGGTGTTTCATTGTCTCAAAATGGAAGAAGGAGAAAGAGAAAGGAAGAAGGGAAGAACAGAAAAAAGACAGACAGACAGGAAGAAAAGAAGGCAGTGAGAAAAAGGGAGTCAGAGACAGACAGAAAGAAAGAGGGGCTGTGGATATAGCACGGTGTGAAGCTCCTAGGTTCAATCTCCAGTCCCAGAAAAAAAATGCATAAATAAGCAATATGAATTATTTTTGTTATTGCTTTTGTTATTTCCAATATCAAATCCTTAAACCACTTGTTTGACTTGTTTGACTTTTTTACCTACTGAGATATACTGTTCAAACTTCATTGGAAATGACATTTATACTTTCTTCAATATTGCAATATTGAATTGGAAGAACAAAATTCTTATAGGCTTAAGCATGGTTGGAGATATTAATTTAAAATTAAATCCATGCATTTATACTGTCAGTACTTAAAATATTTCTTCATATAGCTAATTGTCTACATATTAAAAGCATAAGCCCAATGTTTTCAAATAAAGACCAACTTGAATATAAAAGCATATTGAGCTATTTTCTGTATTCTTGTTATTAATTAAGTACATTAGAACATTTTTGAAACATAAATACTCACATTCATTATAGGGAATTTGAACCTTTATATAATATAATGTGACTCTTACATTTTTGCCATTTCCTACCCCACCTTCAACTCCTCTTCTCTGCCCTGTTTGCAAAAGCTTTGTTTTGATTACCTCCTTCTTTTCCCATCATTTTTCTTCTGCTCTTTTTTCTTTATTTTTGGCATTGTAAAGGATAATAGATGAAAATTTCTGTGTGCTATAAATGTACCATAAGAGAACTATAATGTAGGTGAATAGATGAGATAAACTTTTTCATTGTTTGTTTTTTAAAGGAATTTTTTAAAATACTTGCTATAAATGCAAAATTCATTTCTTCTTTGATTGGTTCATAATGTTGTTGTCAACGTTCTTGAGTGATATGTAATCTCAATGTAGTTTTAATTTGCATTTCTCAAATGACCAGGGATGTTGGACATTTTTTCATATATATATTTGTCATTTGTATTTCTTCGTCGGAGAAGTGTGTATTCATCTTAGATGCCAATTTTTGGATAGGGTCTTTGAATTTGCAGGGTCTGGGGTTTTTTTCAGTTCTTAATATAGTCTAGATATAAAACCTTAGTCTGCAAGACAGCTGGCTATAATTTTTTCCCACTCTATGGGTTGTTTTTCCACTCTGTTGATGATTTCTTTTGTTGTGCAAAAACTTTTTTATAAGGTGAGATCACACTTGTTGATTCTTTGAAGTATTTACCTTGCAGTTGTTTTTTTTTTTTAAATGAAGTCTCTGCCTGCACCTATGTCTTTGAGATGTCCTCCTATTTTCTACTCCAGTAAACTTAGTGTTTCTATTTTAACATTTTGATCTTTGATCCATTTTGACTTTAGTTCAGTGCATGATGATAGGCATGGGACTAGTTTTAGTTTTTGGCATGTACAGAGACAGTTTTTCCAGCACTAGTTATTGAAGAGGCTTCCAATGAACATGTGTGGCTCCTTTGTCAAAGATAAGGTTTCTGAGTGCCAATACCCTGCTGATTTTATCACAATAGCTTTGTAGTATAATTTAAGGTCTGAGATTGTGACCCCTAGCTTGTCTTTTGCTATTCTAGGTCTCTTTTGGTTCCAAATGTATGTTAGGTATATTTTCTTTAGATACATGAGGTATACTAATGGTGTAATTTTTAGTATTGCATTTAATATGTATAACAGTTCTGTGAGTAGGGCCATTTTCACTATTTTCTTCCTATCTATGAGCAATGAATATTTTTCCATTTTTTGATATGCTATTTGATCTCCTTTTTAGAGTACTGTAATTTTCACTGTACAGATCTTTTATATCCTTTGTTAGATTGACTGTATTTCATTTTTTAGATGTTACTGTAAAAGGTATCTGTGCTGCTCCTAATTTCTCTTTATGTGAGTTTGTTGCTTATGTATAAGAATGCTATTGATTTTTGAGTGTTGACTTTGTATCTTTCTACAATACTGAATTTAGGTATTAAGTCTACAAGTCCCTTGATGGAGGTTTTGGTGTCTTCCTTAAAGAGTATCACGTCATCTGCATGTAGTGGTAATGTAACTTCTTCCTTTCCTATCTTATTGTTTCTATTTGTTCCTCCTATTTGATCTGATTAATATTTTCAGAAGTACATTGAATAGGAGTGGTGATAATGGACATCCTTGTTTTGTTCTTGATTTTAGAGTGAACGCTTTTTTTTAGACCATTTAATACAATCTTAGCTGTTGATTTGTCATGCATGGCTTTTATAAGATTAAGATAAAGACCATGTATTCCAATTTGCTGTAGAGCATTTATCGTGGATGAATACTGGCCTTCATCAAATTATTTTTCTGCATCTATTGTGACCATGTGATTTTTGTATTTGTTTCTGTTAATACAATTGATTACATTTATTGATTTGCCTCTGTTGAACCATCCTTGCATCACTTGGGATGAATCCTACTTGGTTATGGTGTATAATCTTCTAAGTAATTTGCTGCATTCTGCTTGCCAGTATCATGTTGAGGATTTTTGTGTCTATGCTCATTAGGGAGATTGGCCTGTAGTTTTCTTTTTTGGTTGGTTCTTCTATGATTTTGAAACCAGGGTAATACTTGCTTCCAGGAAATATTTTGGAAGTACTTCTTCCCTTTTAATTTCTTTAAAATGTTTTGGCAGGTGCAGCATTAGTTCTTATCTAAATTTCTTGAAGAACTCAACATGAATCCCTCAGGACTTGGGCTTTTCTTAGTTGGTAAATTATTTATTACAAGTTCAATTTCATTGACTGATATTGGGTTATTTAGAATATTCGTATCTTCTTGATTAATTTTGGCATTTCTATTGTGTATAGGAGTCTGTCCATTTCTTCTGTGTTTTCTATCTTATTGGAACATAGGTTTTCACAGTGGATATTGATGATCTCCTGGATTTATGTGAGATTCATTGTGATTTCCCCCTTTTCATTCATAATTGCTTGAATTTGTGTTTTTTTTTCCTTTTTCTTTTTGATGTGATAGGCTAGTGATTTACCAATTCTATTTATTCTTTCAAAGAGTCAATGTTCAATTCATTGATTCTGCATACTGTTTTCTTAATGTCTATTACATTAATTTCTGCTCTTCATAATTTCCTCCTTCATATGAGATTTGGGTTTGATTTGTTCTTTTTCTTCTAGAAATTTGAGATCAAATATTATGTTGTTTATCTGAACTTGTTCTGGTTTACTGATGTGTGAGTTTATGATTATAAATATCTCCCATAGGACTGCTTTCATTATGGCCCATACGTTTCAGTATGTTGTTTCAGCATGTTGTATTTCAGTATGTTGCATCATCATTTAATCATATACACTGTTTTAATTTCCTCTATGAACTGTCAGATGCTCAGAAGAGTGTTAGTATAGTTTTTGTGATTTCTTTTGTCATTGATTTAATTGTACTATGATAAAAATATGTATGGGATGATGTAAATTCCTCTACATTTAATTAAACATGTTTTATCTGCTAATATATGGTCTATTTTGGAGAACATCCCATGCACATCTGAAGAGAAGGTGTATTCTAATGGTTTGGGGTGAAACACTGTGGATGTCTACCAAGTCCACATGTTCACAGACCTGATTGTATTGAAATACATCATTAGACTTTTTTCTAGTTGTTATATCTATTTGTGGGAGTAGGGTATTAGGGCTCCCCATGAAAATTGTGTTAGTGCTTATTTGATTTTTCATGTCGGTTACTATTTGTTTTTTGTAGTTGTGTGAACTTGTATTGGTGCATAAATATTTATGACTGTCTTCTCTTCTTGAATTTTTCCCTTTAATAAGTATGTAGCGACTTTCTTTGTTCAGTTTTGGCTTAAAGTTTTCATTGTTTGTGAGTAGAATAGTTAACTCTACTTTTTTCTGAGTTCCTGTGGCATGGAGAATTGTTTTACACTGTTTGACTTTTAGTCTATGAATCTGTTTCTTGAATACAGGGTATTGTTGGATTTTGCTTCTTGATCCATTCTGCCAGTGTGTTTCTTTTGATTGGTGCATCAATACCATTTATATTGATAGTCATAATTGATATGTATTGATTTATCTTTTTCATGTTGTTTTCTTGTTTCTGGTTTTTCTGTATCTTCCCCTCTCTGTAATTTCTTGCCCTGCCTGGTTGCCTCTATTACTGCTCATGTGCTTTTGGTCTTTGATATCTCTTTATAATATGTTCTTCAGAGCATTCTCTAGATCTGGCTTGATGGTGATAAATATATTCAGTTGTTCTTTGTCATGGAAGTGTCTTATTTCTCCATCCATTTTGAAAGATAGCTTTGTTGGGGTACATAAATCTGAGTTGAAGTTTGTTTTCCTTTATTGCTTTAAATATATCATTCCAAGTTCTTGTTGTGAGTTTGTGTTGAGAAGACTGCTGTGATTGCCATGGGCTTTTCTTTATCAGTGATACGTTTCATTTCTCTAACTGCTTTTAATATTTTGTTCTTGTGCTGAATTTCTAGAATCATTGATATTATATGTCTTGGGGTAGATTTATTTTGGTTATGACTATTTGTAGTTCTGTATGCTTCAATTATTTGTGTGTCAAATTGCTTATCCATGTTTGGGAAATCTTCTTTCATTATTTTCATGAAGAGGTTGTTAATAGTTTTTGCACTGTCCCCAGCTTTCTCACTCATTCTCATCAATCTTATGTTGTTCTTGTTTGCTTCATCCTGCAGATGTTGGATGATTTTTACATAGTCTCTTGTTATTTTTAAAATATCTTTCTTTGCCTTGTCATTAGTCAGCTTTCTGTCTTCAAATTTGTTATTATATCTTTGCCTTCATTCAATCTGTTGTTTGTACTTTCAGTGGAATTCTGAATCTCCTGGATTTCTTTATGGATATGTTTCATTTATTCCATTTCCTGTCTGTATTTGGCATTCATTTTTTTCCATGTGCTCTTCTATTTTTTATTTGTTTGTTTTATATCTTTCATTTTGATTTTCATTTATTTTTGCACCTTAATTTTTTTTTTTTTATCAGTGCCGGGGATATAACTCATGACCTCATGCTTGCAAGGCAGGTGCTTATGCCGCTGATCTAAACGCCCAGCCCCATATTATTTTTTTCTATTTCCTCTTTCATTTGTTTTTTCATTTCTGCTCATTTCAGAGCGTTGCATTTGTTGGTATCCATTTTCTTCTATTTCTTTGTTCTCTGGACTTGTCTTAGGTAGGCTGGGTCTTTGTGATTGCATTTTTCTTCTTTGTCTTGTCAGTTTCTATTTTGTATTTTATTTTGTTTTCTGTGTTTATCCTTGTAGATTTCTAATGTTATATAGCTTTATCATCAGTATTGGGGCTTCCTTATGAGATGTCTATTCCTCTGCATGTCTTCTATATGTAATTAGTTCTTAGTCTATTTTGGTAACTTATCTTCCCAATATGTTAAGAATGAGACGTTGCTGTGTATGATTTAGGACCTATTCTTTTGGTACCAGAATATAGTGATGGCAATGACCATTTTTAATTGTACTGTTGTCATGCAGGGGTAAAAATGGTTATAGCATTTGTGAAATTCTGGTTGAGTTAGTTTAGTTGCGAATAACAATAGACTCAAGTGTAAGTGGGTTACTCACATACTTGGTAACTGTTAGGCTGATATTTAAAACTGTAGGAAGAAGGTCTACAGTTATATAATATAATCCAATTAATAGCACGAAGCTATAAGCAAATGATTTTCCACTTAGGTAAATGATTTTGTCCTTTTGTGCTGGAGGGTTTTGAATGGATATGGGTAAGATGGAAGGATGAACAAAATTATATATAGTAGTAGCAATGTTGGTGAGCATAGGACGGTCATTCAAATGTTGGTTATTCAAATGTAGGACACGGTGGGGAAGTATTAGAGGAGAAGGTCTAGGAGTTTGGGATGTGAACCTGAAAGAGAAAAGACCATGTTAACTCACATGAAAATTTTCCAAAGTCAAATGGCATAGCTGATTGATGAAAGAGAGGAAGAGGACAAGTAGAATAAAGCAAAGAAAAAGGTTAGAAATCAAAGTCACAAACAAGAGAGAAAAGAAGGAAGAAAAGAAAAAGGAGAAAAAAATGTAAACAAAAATATCCTCACACTGACCAAACTGTATCATATAGACAGAAAATCAAAAGAAGACAAATAGAACAGAAAGAAAACCAGAAAACAAGGGAAAACAAACAAACAAGAAACAAAAAGCAAAGCATAATCTAGGCAAATGTGAGAAGGAAAAGCAATCAGACAGCAAAAATTGAAAATACTGAACTTCCTCTAGTTCTGTGGTTAGGTCCAAGTTGGATTCTAGAAATGTGTGCTTTGATCAAGATTGCAGGTGGATTTTTGCTTGGTTTGGGTCTCATCTTTGTCTCTGAATTTGAGAGATGAGTTTAACTTTCTGCTACTGCAGTTCCCTCCAATTGTTTACAAAAGAAAAGAAAAGAAAAGGAATAAAAATGAAAAGAAAAGAAAAGAAAAGAAAAGAAATGGAGAGATAGAAAGAGAAACAAAAAAGAAAAGAAAACAGAGAAAATACAAGATAAGAGAAGGGGGTCCTACCCACTGGCTTCTTTTCCTCAAGTGTTTGTCCCCAAGCACGACACGGGTTCTTCTACTACCACCTGTTAGTTCCCATTATTACTGTGCATGAGACATTTCTGTGTATCTAGTCCTGCCTGTCCATCATGTGTCCTTAGCATAAGAAATAGTGCAGAAGTCAACAAATGTGAATACATGAAATTTAAAAAAATCTCATACCCAGTGAAAGAAAAAATCAACCACAAATAGTTATAGCCTACAGAATTTGGAAAAAAAAAACAATTGCCAGATGCTCTCATACACAGGACTCATATTTACAATTTATAAGGAACCCTTTTGAGATGCTCTTATAAAAAGACTCAATTTTTTTTTAAAAAAATGGGCAATTTAAATGAATGGACACTTATCCAAAGAAGTACAACTAAGTACATGAGTAACGTTCAGTGTCTTTATTCATAAGAGAAATGCAAGTTAAAACAACGCTGAAATTCCATTTTACTCCAGCAAGAAAGGCTATTGTCAAGGACACAAAAATAACAAGTGCTGGTAGGGATGTGCAGAAAAATGAATACTTCTGCATTGTTGGTGAGCATGTAAACTAATAAAAATACTATGGAGATCAGGATGCAAATTCCTCAAAAAACTAAAAATAAAAAATTCCACTTACCTGGGTATGCCTCTTCTGTCTGTCTTCCAGAAACAGCTAAAATATATTACAGTGATACACACACATCTATGATTATAGCAGCATAATTCAGTAAGTAAATTATGGAAATGGCCTACATGCTCATTAAATAATGAATTAAATAATGAGTGGATAAAGAAAATGTGGTACATACACATAATAGAGAGCCATTCAGCCACAAAGAAGGATAAATTGAAGTCTTTTGCAGGAAAATAAATGAATTTGGAGACCATAATGCTATGTGAAATAAAACACATGTTAGTCTAAATATTTCTCTTAGATTATAGACTGAAAATATAAATAACTTAAAAGACAAAATGAAAGATACATATGAAGTAAAAGGAGGTAGTCTTTACAAAGATTGGAAAAAGACTTGAGGAATAGGAGAAAGAGGGGGGCAGGTAGGAAGGGGAGTAAGAATGATGAATGCACGACAGGTATACAGTATTTGCACAGTCCTCACAACAAATGTAATTATTATGTACTGCAAACTTATAACAATATTTAAACAATTAAGAATGAATGGGGATGTAACTCCATGTAAGAATGCTGGCTTCAGTTCCCAGTACCACAAAAGAAAACAGAACAGTACAAGATAAGACTGTACACAAGGCCCTCTCATGATACTGGGCAGTGAGAGTAATGAGGCTGCGCCCCTAGCTGGTAGCCATGGGAGTGGGCAGTCGGTACTCTAAGGTGGTGGACTGCGGTGCTCTGCCCTTCTGTGGGTTAACTGTATTCTACCTGTAAGATGGAGTAACATTCTGAGATGGCTCTGTAGATTATTGTCATTATTCTTGTGTGTCTTGGTAAACAGAAGGAGAAGATATTCCGAATATAAAAATTAGTTTCTTTCTAGTTCTTAAAAGATGATATTTATGGTAACTTATCCCACTAATAAGAATCTTGTATGTTTGCTTTGTTAATCTGTACCTATGTATGATAGTCCTTACTGACTAAATAAGAGAAATATGCATCATTGCATACATTGCATGGGTGAAAATCATGTAACAACCAAAAGTGATACTAAATAAACATTTGTTTAAAGAGAAAGGTTTTTTGACAATATAAAGAATAATTAGGTAAGTCCCTAGGATTCTTCAATGTGCAATGAGTATGTACACATATCTACTTTAAGCCAAATGAAGAGGACTTTGAAATGCTTAGTAGTATTCCTCCCATGTGGGAGCTAGTGTGCAGGTCAGCAAATGATAGTAATGAGTGAAGGCATACGAGATCTCCTGTTATGGTCACTTCAGTTTTCTACTGCTTTTTATCACGTTTAATGACTTAACATAAAGCAAAATGCTTTGAAATAATCTCAGAAACTGTTAAATGCTTTTATTAAATAATAAATTGTAACTTACAATTTAATGGAATGCTGGAAATGCTTTTGCTTGGAAATCAATTTTAGTAATAATTTTTAAAACAGAGAAGACATGTTTCAGGCTACCATGATGAAGATAAAGGCAGCAAGGCTAAACTATGCCTCTTAAAGAGACTTAACATCCTCAATGCCTATGTGAATGTGGATATGTAGACGTGCAGCTGCTTATGAAGTAGTGGTACAATGCCCAGACAATGAGCTCATAAATTTATGTTCATTTTCCTACTAGAAGGTGACCTAATGTAAGAAAAGTCAATAAATGGTACGCATTGATCAGACAATTTTCCTCACAGGGTGCAATGAGTAAAGGTGATAGATTTTGCTGTGACATTTATCACCTTGTATTGCATTTCATAAACATAAGGCACTGGAAATAAAATGCGTTTTAAATAAAGTGAATTTGATGTTCATGTTTTCACCTATGGATTTCCAATATGTAATACTTTCTATGGAAATATTTTTCTCAAACAAGTAAAGAGAGAGACAAAATAGAAAAACTATACATATATTTATATCTTAATCACAATAACTCTTTATATCCAATAGATATAGTTTTATATATTTATAGATAATATTTATGTTCTTAATTCCAATTTTGAATGAATTTTAATGACACAACCTAGTATATATCATTTTTATAGTTTTCAATTAAAACATGTTTCATCTTTAGTTTTATAATATGCATTTGAGTGTGTGTAGCGGTGTGGATATATGTTTTCTAAGCATAAGGTATGTGTGCAAGGCCCATGTTTGCAATACTCTAATCAATTTAAAGAAATAAATAACATCTTGGGAATACTCTGCAATGATATGGAAACAAACTCAAAAAGATGAGAACAGTCTTGTACAATGTAGAAATTTGCTGGCAAAAGTAATGAGGTTGAATTGCTAAATCACACCAGAAAAACGTCCTGACCTAAGTATAGAGAAACTAGACTGATATTTAAAAAAGCCAAAAATGAAACAAAACAAAAAAAAAAAACTTTTGTGCAATCTTCTTGTTGCCCAGAAAGCTAAGTTTAGCACACAAAATCTCATGTTTACTCATGTCAAGGAATTGCCATTGGTGAATATGAATGAATGATCACATGTTCATTTCAATATTCCGGTCACATATATCTGTTGATGACTTCTCAATTCATTTCTAAAGAAATGACTATTACTCAGTTTTACTTCAGGAATCCTGAAAACTATACTTACTATATATACATGTGAGTACTGTATGATCTGGAACACTTATCAGACACAGACTCATTATTCAATTGAGCAGAAATCTTCTCCTAGACGGACTAGTTCAGTTTATTTAGTCTAGTTCTTTTCAAACATTGACAGACGCCGGAATCAGTTGGAACACTTGCTAAAACACTGGGTTTTACCTTCAGAATTCCCTGTTAAATTAGTGTGGACGTGGTCTGATAATTTCACTTCTAACACGTTGACCAGTTGTTCTGAAACTGAATGATCTTCAAGGTGATTCTATTTTGTAACAGGAATACCGTTCCTGTGCTCTACTGGAGGAAAGACAGGACTGAAGAACATGAAGTAAGTTAAGTTAGTTAGTGTTATGTACATGTATCAACTCCTCACAAGGAACATAAACATTATATCCTACAAAGTACTAATAAAAATTGAAAAATTGTGATGAATTGCAAGATATGCTTTGAACATCTCGAAAGTTAGAATAACTTCAACTGTGATGTATAAGTTTTTATTTACATTTCTTGACCATTACAAACAATAACTAAGTACATAAAACATATCTTACATTTTCATTAGATGCATGCAGTTCCTATTTATTGTGGCTTGGTTTATGATTTTTAAATTTTTTAAGTACAAAAGTCACAGGAATTCAACCAGAAGTCATTTTTGGATTTTGAATTTTTAGGATTTGCATTCTATATTTTTCCTGAATTCTTATATTTATAAAGCTAAGCAACCTGGTACTCTGTATAAGTGATGTTGTACGCTGCAGAGAATCCACCTTCCGCCTCAGGCCTTCCTGATTGACAGGTTCCCCTTCTCCGGGAAGCAGCCTCTCTGACTCCCAGGTCTCTCTCTGCTTGAGATTTGCCACACTCAAAACAATGCTGTCAGCGTTTGTGTGTTTCTTTGCATCAGGTCAGCAGAAGAAAGAGACAAGACAGAGAATGTGCTTGCTTCTTTTTAATCATCCTGGTCAGGAAGTGACAGATACCATTTTGCCTCATATTCTCATGGAGGAATCTGCTTACCTGACACATCCATTTAACACACCGGCTGGAACATGAAGACTGTTCCATCCCTCACCAACCCTCTAATTGAGATAGGGGCGTGAATTTCATTGCATGATTTGCTGTCTTTGTGACATTTATATTCTATATCTGAGATGAATTTTTTTTTAAATACAGCATCAGTGATGATCATATACTGTCCCTTAAGTAAGAGCAGTGGTTGACTGTAAAAAGAATGCTGTAAGTCTCTGTGTAATCTGTATAATATGAGCTGCTTTACACTAGAAAAAATATATAATCACTATCACATCTGTCATTCATCACTATCTTCTACGTCTCTACAGGTTTATCAGTGCTCTGAAATACCTCCATGGAAGTCTCTTTTAGCAGTATGTTGATATTAGAAGGAAAGAAATAAAGAGAAGAAAGAAAGAAAGAAAGAAAGAAAGAAAGAAAGAAAGAAGAAAGAAGAAAGAAAGAAAGAAAAAAGAAAGAAGAAAGAAAGAAAAGAAAGAAAGGAAAGAAAGAAAGAAAGAAAGAAAGAAAGAAAGAAAGAAAGAAAGAAAGAAAAAGAAAGAAAAACAAGGGGAAAAAGACCAATTTCTAAAAAAGGTTTAAAAGAAAAAAAATTTCTGAAATATTTGTAAGTAACATAGATTTATTATGATCTAATTTGTTTTCCAAAGATAGAGGAAGATTATTTGGTTTGAAACTAGAAACACAGATGGATTTTCTTGTATAAGACAAAATACCAGAAATAAGAAGTCTTAAAAGTTTCCAGTAATCTAATGGGGACCTTCTGCCCAGGTTCATGCTGAGACCACTAGGTAACAATAATACTTAATCTCATCATTGGATCATTTACTTAATATACTACTTAGCAAATTTTGTTTATATACAATTTGTGATTATAGTAATATTATTTTTATCAATTATTTCCCCATATTATCTAAAACCAGTGACTACATTATTTTATTATGAAGTAAATAATAAATATAAACTGTAAAATAAACAATCTTTTTAGTCCTTAAAAGAGAATACTAAATTCAGATTAATACAGTTCATTAAATGTAGAGGTTAAATTGCACTTCTTGTGAGATCCTGACAAACTATGAACTTGGAGAAAAATTCTTTTTCAGTGGTCACTTGGCTTCTGTTTAGCACTAAAAGTACTAATAAAATCACCACTACATTTACTTTTTTTTGTGATAACACTAACAGTAACCAAAAATGATATGTGACTTGAATTTAAAAAATGCTAAACATACATTAGTGGATCATAATACTAAAGACTACATTTTATTCTCTAAATATCTATTTATTTGTATCTCTTGGAAAGTTTTCTAGCCACCTGCTGAATGGACATTTGTTGAATATATTATTTTACCAAATGAAAACACAGAATACTTTCATCAAGTTATAAGGTAAAGATGCAACATATATCTTTTATCATGTATCTTACATCATATAGTTAAGAGACATTAAAGAAGTAGAAATAACAAGTTATTTTAATAGAGATAAGGAAAAGAACTTCTGGCAAAGCAAAAATAGGAAAAATAAATACAAAATATTTGCAAAGCAAGCTATGTCTGAATAATACTACAAAGACAAAAATATACAATGTATTAATTATTGTAACACTCCTACTAACCTGTTCTGAAACTGTTTTATTGTAATTTTTACTTTTTCTCTTTAAACAAAATATGCTTACAACAAAGTCTGTTGTTGAGCTGCAGAGAAAAAAAGGACAGCCGTTTATTTTGCTTAGACCCCTAAGCTTAGCAAGGCAGTTTAGACATGCAGCAAGGAGTTATCATGCATCTTTGAGAAGGAACAAGGAGATTGATGCAGGGAATGGAAACAAACTGGAAATTGTAATCAGTCGTTGTTCACACAGTGACTGGTGACACAGGTGAGCTGCTGCATACAAAAATAACTAACAGCAAAGAGGCACCCCTCTCCTCCTGTGTCACACATCATCAGAAGCCAACAAGACACCTGCTCAAGAGGGAGAAATGCGACTTGCCCCCTCTTCTTTAGCTCCTTATATATGCAACATCACTGTTACACAGGATGAGTTAGAGGTGGGAATACGCATGTAATAAAATTCAGTGTCCGTGCAATTGCAGCTCATCGCAAAACCTTCCCATCTTTAAAACAAAATCATATCAAATTTATATACTGAATATAACAGAACTTACTCTAGGTCACAATATGCCCCTAACTTATATCAAGCCACTAATTTACCATAGATAAATCTAATTATATATATAATTATAATTATATATAATTATATATATGCATATATATAACACTGTATTAGATTATGTCAAAGATTTCTTTTTAGAATGCTTAGAATATTAAGATCTATAATTTTTACATTTTTGCTTTGAAAAACATAACATTTATCTGCCACAGTCACTTTTCAATGGCCTCATTCTTTTTTCATGGTCACATTTTCTTGATTCTAAATCAATATGCATTTAGCTTTGACTTCAGGAATGTCTGTTTTTCACCCTTGTAAAGTTACAGCGAATCATTTTATTCTGCCCTCCAGATATATTTTATTTAGCTAAATTCATGAGAGACAACTGTATCTCTATGGCTTTTAAGATACATTTTCTTTCAAAGTATCTGCGTATATCCTTGATGTTATGTTTACTGGTTTGAACATCTGTTTGAAGATTTCTTCTCCAAGCCAGAAATAATCTTTTGCCTCTGAAATTCCAAAGAATTTTTATCTTTAATTCAATAATACTGTAAACACTTTATAGTCAGACCTAAAGTTAAATTTTCTTTTTTTTCTCCGATTTTACTTTTAAGTGAGAACAGGGCTTCCCCACAAGGACTGTTATACCCCAAATATTTTATAAACATATAAATAAAACTATTTGTGCTTTAAGAATGTAAAGAACAGTCAAGCATGATATGTACAAAAATAATGCATATTGTGTCATAAGTAAAACAGCTATAATATATGATTGCTATGCTATGTAGTATATACATGCTGTATTATACTGTCATTAGGAAGAGGAGATAAAGACTATTCCCAGATCAGGAAAGTGCTTGAACGCTATGCAAAAGAATTTATAGTGTGTTCAGTAGAAAATTCAAATCTGATAAAATATTGTTAACAGAGAACAATCACAGTTAGACTTTTGTTTTTAGAGAGATCCCTTTGGGTCTGATGAACTAAATGAAATATTAACAGCAGGCAGGAAGACTTTGGGATGTATGTTTCAGGAATATAACCTAATCAAATACTCTTCTGCAGGACATTGAATTTTGCAGTTATGCAGAAAACACAAAACAGATTGGAGATAAATCCAGCAATGGAAGGATCCACTGCCTATTACCATCTGTCTTGCAGCTGCCTAGTGTCTAATGTCTATGTACAGGAAGGAAGAAAGGTCAGTCCGACTAAACTGTTTCTGGCCATGCATGTGGATGTCATTTTTTCTATAAACCCTAGTCTTTCTTATTCTTAGTTGTCTAGTATTTCTCTGTTTTATGAATAAGTGCTTCACTTTTGAAAATTTCCTTTCTAATTCAGCCAGAATCATTTTCTATACAAACTAAACTGACTTTATATAGGCCTGAAGTTGAGCTATTACCTGCATCCCAGGGTCAGGTATATAAAAGGTGTTAGTTTCAAAATAGTCTTGATCTGAAAATCTACATAGTAATACAATATTGAAGGTAGGTTAAAAAGAATTTTTTAAAAGTAATAATGTAATACAAATATCCGGCATGATAATCATTTGAAAACTGGAATTACTCATGTAATATATTTTTATAAACCCATATAAACTATGTTGGAGGTGCTATAAAATATGTTTTATAACTGCAATCTTTTGGTCTTTTCATTTTTTAAATTTTCATCAATGATAAATATACCTCCTTCTCCCTGTGGATTTTCAGTCAAATGCAAAAACATATGTGACTCCAGTAAATTAGTATTTTGAAAAATCCAGGAAAAAAGACAAACACACTAACCTCTGAATGTAGAAAAATTAAAATTAAGGACTTTATTGGTGGCTTACAAAATAAAGAAAAAGCCAATGAAGGTTATGCTATGTGGCAGAGCAGTGTGATACAGCTGTGCAGGAGGTTTGCATGGTGAAATGAGCATGATTTCGGAGTGGGGAGGCGAGGTTTGTCGTCTTCCATCTACTTTTTCCGCATTGGTGGCCAACAGATTTCAGGATCCTGCTCGGTGTGGATCAAGTCGATAATGAACAACTTGGTAGTTTCCGTTTCAGGACCTTGATTTGACTGTCACAGCCCCATGCAAAATCTCTGAGGTGCTGCTTTTACCAAATAATCAGCCTCAGTTGTCTCACAGTACTCCTTTTCCTTCCATGCTGTATTTCTGTGGACAAGATGATTATAGCACATACAACACCTTCTAAAATACTGTTCTATGTTAACTTTCAAATGTTACTTTGACTGTTGTGGAGAAACAGAGATCTAGTTTATTTAATCCAGCAAACTCTCAGTAAATACAGTAAGTATGGTCCAAAAATTCAATCACTTAAAAGTGAAGTTACCAGAACTCACAAAAGAAGAGAGCTAAAACAATTGTTGTCAGGGATAGAGATGGAGGAATTAGGGAAATGTTGGTTAAAGGGAATGTAATGTCAGTTATGTAGGATGAATTCTGTATCTAATATACCTTATGATTTGACAATAATAACTAAAAATATTGTAGAGTTGAAATTTGAAAAGAATGTCTTAAATTTTACCATATAGACATTCTAGAAATATAACTACATGAAGTTATGTCCATTAGTTGAGAGTGGTAATCATTTCACAGTGAACACAAATATCAAAATATCACACTGTGCACTTTAAATATATCCGATTTGTCAGTTGTATCTCAGTAAAACTCAGGAAAATAACAGTTCAGCAAATTGAGTCACACCACTGATAACAACAAAAATATCTTTCAATCTATTTTTCATGATTTCAACAAGGTAAAAATTCAAAATGACATGTGATATGCTGTATATAAATAACTTAGCTCTGAACTGAAAAATGTTGCATTATTAGAACTCTTTCCTGGTAGGAGAGGAATCTTAGGCCTTTCTATGACTAGAATTGTGAAATCTATGAAGGAAAATTTCAAGTATATAAGCATTGACACTCTGTACATACAAAGATTAAATGGAAAAATATAATTAAAAAGAAAGTAAGCTATATCATGTGTGATGATATGAGCAGCTGTTTTGAAGAAAACAAAACATTATGACAGCTATTGCTAATTTAATATCACCCTTCTTAGAAGTCCTAATATGCTTCTATTCTTCTACTACCATTAGTTCTATCTATCACTTTGTGTCTTATTGGGATTTGAATATGTGTGATAGTTTAAACAAAATTTTTCTATCAAAAATGAGATATTATAGTACCCATTGTTCATTTTCTGTTATTTGTTTCAGAAAGCCCTGTAATTCTTTCACTCTTTGCATGGCTTTATACTATTGTGTTACATTTGATATTATTGTATTTGAAACTATGCTCAACTATAGCAGAGTAAGAGATACTGTGATAGCTACTGTTGATGTCCGGTTGTCTTAATGTAAAGTACTGTGTTGCCTATGTTGTCCTCTTGTGATCTGCTCTGTACTGCCCTCTTTTGTTTTATTCTCTTTAAAATAAAATTTAAAAAAAAGAAGAAGACAAAAGAAGGAAGGAAAAAGAAACAAACAAACAAAGAGATGAGCTAATCCTAAAATTCCATACTGACAGCTTTACATTCATATAATCCTATTTCTCAAAGACCCTATCTGCAAATAGTGTCACATTGGGTATTAATATGCATCTGGCTGTGGCTTGCTAAAAAATGATCTAAAAAGATCAATAACACATATAAAAATACAAAAAGAATAATCACACATAATCTTTAAGAAAAAATGACTCTGTGTATGCAAAGATGCACTGTGCTCACCATGATTGTAGTGAGCTTACTGAAATACGTTTTCCATGTAGTTGCTTTGCCAAATCCAAATCTGGTTACTTATTTGGTTCATGAGGTTAACAGGAAACAGGAACTAAGGAAAATACAAATGGTTGTAACTTAAACACTGTAAACAAATTATGTTATATCCTTCAACAAGTGTTGTACAGCTATCAAAAGACAGAGCAGCTCTCTGTGATACATCAGATAGACGTGTATTTGCCATCAATATACAAAGGATTGTATACATCCCTATGTGGGATAACATATGATATATGGTTGGTAAAAAAGACAAGCAAATGAATATATGGAGAGATGGATGTTTGTGCTAAATTTTGTATTAAATTGACAAAATATGGTTTTAATTTATATTTTCTGGCTTGTAAATAAGATAATCCACATCAAAGAAGAAATGCATCATTTTTATATTTTCAGTGGATGGTTAGCATTGGAAATAGATGGACAAGGGACACATGTGACTACTTCCTGTGTATGTGACTACTTTCTGTGTATATGACTCAGTGAACATTTTTGTTCCTGAAACATTGAACTAAATTAAGAAATTAATTGAAAAATATTTTAACTTGATAAAAATGCAGAAACTTGAAAATAATTGATTTATGCCACTAGTAAAAATGCAAATCCCCAAAATAAAGCAAATAAAATATTTACCTCAGATTTAGATTAGTAGTTATTACAGTCAAACTTTTAGGAATGTGAACTATATAAAATATCATACACAAAAATATTTCACAAGCTTATGAAGTGAACTGATATGTGAGGTAAGAAGGCCTGTGAGGAAGCAATCATGAACATTTTATTGAGTTATTCTCCTAAGAAAAATAAATGAGATGCATAAAGGAAATAAAAGAGTTGTCAATGACATTTGTGAGGAAGTCAAAGGACACTAAGAATTAGAATAAATGTTTAAGATAGAAGGATGCCTATCATGGCCTATTGGGCAGACACCAGCCATCAGTCTACATCAAACTGAAGGTCATATAACTGCAGAGATATCAGGGTGTTTTCCCCAACAATTTTCTTACTCTGACTGAAATAATTTAGCATTCTTGTGTTTTCCTTTTAAATGTAGTAACTACATTTCTTGTGAAATTAATAGACAAAAACAGGAAACTTGATGACATCTTCTATAAATTCCAGAGAAACAGAAGGACAGACTGCATTGAAGGTCTATTTTGCAGCTTTTTAAAGGAAAGAAAATCTGCATTACTTTTTCTATATTTTGTTCAGACGTCACATAGACCTAAACATATGTCTTGTATGAAATATTTTATTCAAATGAGTTGCATATTACAGAAACAAATATAATTTTGCAGGCATTATTATACCTATATTTTAGAATAATATATAACACATTTCTTTTAGGCTGATATAGTTCAATACCACGTGACTTCAGATGCATTTTAGCTCTCAGAAATCCCTCTATTAGATACAGCATTCTCAAGTTTACTTGATGATATGGACAACTTCAAACTTTATGGAGGTAATAGAATTAGAGAGTAACCAAAGAGGAGGTGGAAATTTTAATATAAAATATGTATTCATGAAACTATTTCCTGAGGGAAGACAAGATGGCGGACTGGTAGGTGGCAGGAGAGAGACCCTCTCTGAGAGAGACAGCTCAAATGCCAGAATAAAACACCCTGGAGAGACCCAAACAGAGAGAGATGGACTCTCACAACCCATGAAGAAACTAAAGTGCAAAATACTGCTGGAATATGAGGTCCTGGGGCTACTGTTAGTGAAGATAAGATCAGCGAGCACGGCACCCTCCTCTAGCTGACTGAATTCCTGCCCGACCTGAACAAGCGATCCGCACCCAAGCGACTGGCTTGAGCCGCCAGAGTGTGGAGCTGAACAGCCCTGCATGCAGTTTGCCCCGACCGGCCCTGCACGCAACCCACCCAGAGGCACCATGAATTCCCACCGTAGCCATGCTGAAGTCGGAGGTCGGGGAGCCCAGCAGTTCTCGGGGACACGGTGAGTGATGGGAATACGACCCTCCCATGGGAAAGGGGTAACCGACTGGACGACATGTTGGATTTGGGCAGGACAGCTCTAACTCCATAAGGAAGTGGCTTCAGCTGGTTATTCCCCTCACCGAGTGGATTGGTGGAATCTGCTTGGACTAGGCTGCGCCCCTGAGATCAGTGCACACTGACTCAGTGAAGGCCTGCAAAGGTTGACCGGCCCAGAAGGGAGGAGCTAGCACACACTGCCCGTGGGTGAACTCTAATCTCTGATAACCTATTGAAGAGGGCTAAAGTTCCTAGTCTGCGCCCTCTAGAGGAGCCTTAACAAACAATAAAAGGGTCTGGGAATTACACTGTACACTTGTATGGAAGGAACCAAAAACATGACAAAAGGGAGAAATAAGAAAACACTCCCAGCCCCCAACCCTGAGAACATTGATCCAGGAGAGGTAAATACAAAAGAGATTGAGGGCAGCAAAAATGCAACATCAAACACAAGCATTAGCGGACATAAAGAGATATCTTCAGGACCTC
>PVJX010027603.1:0-24705 GCA_004027295.1 Dolichotis patagonum | reverse complement strand
CTTCCTGGGGGTGAAGGGCAGGGCTACGGGCCCAAACAGACCCAGCCCAGATGCCGATCTCCAGGCAGTTCCCTGCGGATGAAGGGCATGCTTACCAGTCCCAAAGTGTGGCACCGAGCTGCAGGTCTGCACAGACTTTTGATCCAAACAGCCCAGGCCACTCTACGGGTCCGAGAGTTTCGGGTCCCAAAGAGACAGCCCGAGATGCTGTTTTCTGGGAGACTCCTGGGGCTGAAGGGCGGGGCTCATGGAAGATTCTTTTTGATGCCTATTATGGCTTGTGTCTTGATGTCCCCTAAAAGCCTTAGTGCTCATAGATGGGGCTATTTGGAGGTGGCTAGATATAGGGTGTGTGATACTGGGATTAAAGATGTGATGCTAGGACTGAGGGCCCTCCACCCTGGCTGTGCATACTGGCTCTAAGGGCTTGTAGCTTGGATAGAATACAAGAGACAGAAAGAGGGCTTCTGCTGTCATTGTTGCTACCACTTGCTGCTTTTCTGTCTCCTGCCTGCCTGCCATGAGCTGTTTGTCCTCTGTGATGCCCCTCTGCCATGCTACCTTGCCTTGGAGCCACGCAACTATGGACTAAATCCTCTACATACTGTGAGCTACTTTCTTCCTTTAACTTTGAGTGTCTGGTATTTTGTCTCAGCAGTGAGAAAAGTAATTAAGACAAGGCCCTAGCACCACAGGGAGAATATTGCTATACAAACAGGAGAATGAGGCTACATAGTAAAGAGGAGCCAGTTATAAATGGATTATAATGGTAGAGCCAGGGATGAAGTATTTGTTTCCTATGACTGTTATAACAAATGATCACAAACTTAGTGGCTTGAAACTACACAAGTTTATTATCTTCAAGTTCTGAGGGCCAGAATTCCAAAATGATTCTTACTGGGTTAAAAATCAAGGTGTGAGCCAAGCTGCAAATTTTGGAATCTATAGGGAAGATCTTATTTCCTTACCTTTCCCAGCTTCTAGAAGTCAGCTCTTGTTCCCTCTTCAAAGTTAGCCCCCTCAGGCCATGCCCATTTCAGATTACATCACCATGATTCTTTCTTATTGTCTCTTTCATAGCTAAATATCTTGGTGAATATAGTGGGCTGAGTCAAATAACTCAGGATAATCTGCTTAGGACCCTTAATTCCATCTACAGCTTTATTTCCCCTGCTTCACATATTCCAACATGTTCACAGACACCAAGGAGTCAGGACGTGGACATCTTTAGGAGGTCATTACTCTGCCTAGCATAGGTAGTGCATATAAATTGTGATTGCAGAGCTGCAGTCCTTTGAAGACAAATATTTGTAGAACCCTAATTTGTACCAGGTGTATAATGGAAGGACACAACATGATGGAGGTCTGTGGACAGTGAGAAGAAAGTATCATCTCCATGGTGGCACAGGGAAGTTCTTCTGCAGGAGATGACTTTGGTTTCCACCACTTCCTGAGCATTCACATCAGAGCTGCAAAAAGTGTGGATCAACGGCCTCATGTGAATTCATACTTTTTGTGGCTGATGTTAATTGAGCGCTTAATGGGTTCCATGTACTGTTCTAAGGTGATTTACTTATCTTATCCATTTAACTACTCAGTGAGGTAGCATGTTATGATTTGGATCTAAAATGCTCCCCCCCACACACACACAGCCTCCTGTGTTTGGAAGTGATTAGATTATGGTGGTGTTGCCTTACTGTTGGGAGAAGGAGCCTGGTCAGGAGAGAGGACATGGCCTGGGGGCTTATATATCCCTCCCCACCTCCTCCTTTTTCTCTCTGCTGCCTGGCTCCATGATGTGAGCTGCTTTCCTTTGAAGCAGCCTCTTCCACCATGCTGCTTCTGCATTCGGGCCAGCCTACCATTCATTGCAATTTTTTTTTATTTTGAAAAGGACAAAACCAAATGAGAAAAAAGTGGGCTCATTCAAAACAAAAGGATGGACATAGTACATGATTTAAAACCACAATACAAGGTGATCTACAATGGTTACCATGATGTCTCTTGTTATCTTCAATAGAATTGACCATATCATCAGGTACAATAAATTTGAACATAGAGGTATAGAACAAAATCAATAAAAACAAAACATTGGAGACATTATGGAACTTCAAAAGAGGCTAATAGTCAACCCAGAATAGGTATTATAGTAGGTCTTATTGTCTTCAGAGTATTTGCCTATACTCTCAGACTTGATACTATCAAACATAACAGATTTGAAAAAAATCAGTCAAGATAAGAGAGTAGTTGAACAAGACAGATTCAAATAAAATCAGTCAAAAACAAGACAGTGAAAGAAATACAGGGCTTCAAATTAAGTTAATAGGAAATTAAAAGTGGTTACCATAGTATATCCTGCTATCTTTGGGATAGCTCTCCATGCCATCAGATTTAGTACAAGTAGACAAACTGGACAGAGTGATGAAAACTAACCAGAAGGATGAAAACTAAACAGAGTGATGAAAATTAACCAGAGTAATGAAAACTAAACAGAGTGATGAAAACAATATGGGTTTCAAATCATGATACAACGTTACCAATGTCCTGTGTCTTCCTTATTTAGACAATTCCTCCCCTTTCACTTTCCCAGGGTACATTATACATTTTGTATCCTACTAACTCCTTTAGTTTTTAGATTAGGGAGGCAAGCTGCTACTTATCTAAGTGGTTCTGAACCATTTTACCCCTGAGTTTGGTCTCAAGTTGTATCCATTTACCTACAAGAGCCTCAAGGTTTCCCTTCCTTATAGCTGAGTAGCTCTCCACTGTATAAAAGTGTTATGTCTTTCCAACCAATCTGCAGCTGATGGACGAGCTACCCCCACTTTTTACTGGATCCCTGTCACATAGAGCATTATTTTCTCCTCTTTGACTTTCAGTGCATAAACCTTCTTTCAGGTTAAATATATTTCTTATATAGAGCATCTTGATGGACTTATCTCCTGATCCACTCTACCTGTGTTTCTTTTTATTAGTGTTTCAAGGCTATCCATGTTAGCAATTATGGCCAACCTTCTCTGCCTCATCTCTGCCATGCTATTCTTCTGCCATTGGTTGTCTACTTTTCCCCGTCATTCCACTGTCTGCCCTGTTCAGTGAGCCTCCTCTGCCACTGTTCCTGAAACCATGGTCATTTTTTCTCTCTCTCTCTAGAATGTCTTTCACTATTTTTTGTAGGGTTGGATTGGTGGTCACCAACTCCCCCAGTTCCTCTTTGTCATGGAAGCATCTTGTTTCCCCATTAATTTTGAGAGATAGTTTTGCAGGGTACATCAATCTGGGTTGGAGGCTATTTTTTTTCAGGACCTGGAATACTTCACTACAAGTATCTTCTTGGAATGAAGTTGAATACTTCACTCACACCATCTTCTTGATTTGATGGTTTGTGTCGAGGTGTCTGTTGTGATTCTGATAGGTTTTCTTTTATAGGTGATCTGTTTCTTTTCTCTGACAGCTTTTAATATTCTCTTCTTGTGTTGAATTTCTGGGATTTTGATTATTATATGTCTGGGTGTAGATCTATTTTGATTATAGCTGGCTGGAGTTCTGTATGCCTCATATACCTGTATGCCTCATATATCATACATTTCCTTTTTTATTCTTGGGAAGTTTTCTTTAATTATTTCTGTAAATAGCCTTTGCATTTCATTTGTTTATCCCTGCTTCTTCACTTAAATTTTTTATTCTTAAGTTATCGATCCTTTTGTCATCTTCTAGCCTTTGTACTGTTACTTCCTGGTTCCTTGTTATTTTTCAAGAGATCTCTCCTTTCACGATCACACATTGCAAACCTGTCTTCAAGGTTTGATAGTCTATCTTTAGTTTCTTTTAAGCAGTTTTGCCAGATTTCAATGGAGTTTTTAATTTCCTGTTTGAATCTGTTTCATGTATTCTAGATTTTTTTATATTCTTCATCAAAGGTTTCTCTCCTTTTTCTATCCCCCTCCATTCTTCTGTGTTTCTTGAGAAATACTTAGCATTTCTTTTATTACTTTTCTTATATTTTCCTTTACTTGTATTAGAATTTATGTTTTTAGTTCTTTATAATGTCATGAAGATAATTCTTTATGTCAGATGCTGCTTTTTCAGACACTGCAGGTATGCAACCCTTAATCTCTTCTGTGTTTACCTCTCCTGGGCCAGTAGTGCTTGTGTTGGGGGCCAGAGACTTCCTTTTGTTTCTTCCTCTTGTCATGTTTCTGGTTTCTTCCAGTTGAGTGGAAAATGGGGGTCCCCAGAACTTCCTGTATTGGCTAGGATTACTCTGAAGCATGCTGGCTAGGGATTGCTGCCCTCCCCAGTCTGCTGATGACCACAGAAGTACAAGTAGGGGTGGGGCAGGCTGGCCCCTCCCTTCTGAGCTGGTCAAGCTCTGGGAGTCTTCACCACGTTAGTGTGTGCTGTGCAGACAACGGGGCTGGTTTGTTATAGCTTCAAGGAGACCTCGCCTTTTGTTATTGGATCACTCACAGAAGCGGGACTCAGTCCAAGCAGTTCTCACCAATCTGCTCTGCCCTAGGAGTGGCTGATTGAAGACACTGTAGTTCTGGTTCTGGGTTTATCCTGACTGACTCCAAAATGTCACCTGGCCAATTGCCCACTCCCACAGGAGGACTGATTTCCACACACTCACTGCGAGCTGGTGCAGATCTCTGAGCCAAGTGCTGCTCTCTGCCCTGCCACTCCCCTCCATGACTACTTCCTTCCGACGAGGCCCGTGACCACGTGTCTTCGGTTTCTAGTGGCGTTTGGTACACAATGGGACCAGCTCCGGTGAGAGCAAGTCTAGCTACAACCTTCAGTCCACGATTTTCTTTTCTTTTTTTTTTCTGTCTCCCCCCACCCTTTAGTTTCTTCCTGGGTCAAGAGAATCCATCTCATTCCATCTGGTCTTCTCCAAGATGTTTTATTCCAACATCTGAGCTGTTTCTCTCAGAGGCACTCTTTATTTTGCTGCTTTTGATCTGCCATCTTCCCAGCTTCCTTGATTGCTATTTTTAGAACTGTAAGACAAAATAAACCTTTCCTCCTTTGAGTTGCAAGTGTTAGGTGTTTTGGCTTGGCAAAGAGATAAAGTGACTAAGACAGAGTACTCAGATTGGTTCTATTTGTTAGGTAGAAAATGGGCTCAGAGTTTATATAACTTGCCCAGACTTATGGTGCTACAAAATACTCTTACTGTTCCTCCTTCTGGTGGTTGGATTTAATGCTGGTGTGGCAAAAAGACAGAAAAGTGAGTAGTAGTTACAGTAATAACCATTATTTATTGATTTCTTCTTGCCACATGCTGTACCAAGCAGTCAACTCATTCAATTTTTAATCTCACCATTAACTTTGAGTATTATTATTTTTATTTTACTTACAAGGACATAGAAATTGAAAGATATCAACTTAATCATGACTGCCTAATCAGAGAGATGCCTTCTGGTTCACCGAGCTTCAAAGTTCATCCTTGGGAAAAGAAAAACAAGAAGACAGAGGATGGCATGGTGACCATCAGAGTCAGCTGGAGGATTTGTTAAAACCCAGAGTGCTGGACTCAACCCAAGAGGTTCTGACTCAGTTGATCTAGAAGGAGCCTAACTAAGTTCATAGCTAACTGGCTCCAGGTGATGCTGATCCGGCTGTGAGAATCACTAGCATGGTGTGATTGGTGCAGGTACTGGAGTCAGCTTTGAATCTGGCTGGGTCACTTATCAGCTACATAACCCAAGCAAAAAATTAGCCCTCTGAAAATGAATTTCACATCTCAAAGCCAGCAATAATTTCTACCTCATTTGTTGTGTGGAGTTTAGTTGAAATAATCTATGTATAGTAGCAAGCAAAAGGTGAACCCCTAGTAAACTTTGTTTTCCTTTCTTTTCTACCTACATCCACACTAGAGAGAGAACACATACTTTCTGAAAGGCTGCCCCAGGCCCTTAACTCCCAGGCTGAACTGGGAATGTCTCAAGAATTTAGATGTAGAACTGTGAGTGGAGGCTATGGAGAAGGCTATGAGGTCCTTCTTACTCTTCCCCCATATCTGCTGTTGGTCCCTGACCTTTGCCTGCAAGGACCACCCAGCAGAAGAGAGTAATTAACAAGAATGTAACCATGGAACTGCATTGCAACAGGAGTGTGGACTCCCACCTCCTAAAAACTGGAGAACAGACTTAAGTTGGAAGAGAAATGCTGCTTTCCTGGAGCAACTCTACTCTCTGGAGACTTCTCCCAGTAAGGTCAATGGGCAGAGACCTTAAAATCACCTGTGGCACAAACCCCTTTATGTGGAAAGAACTTGGCAGAATGAGCATATGAATGATTTTAATTATTGTTTTTCATCTTCAGAGGGAAGGACTGTCTTCTCATTTTCAAAGCTTCTCTTGCACTCACCTGCTTAGAACGAAACAGTGCCAGTGCCTTTAGGATTTGATGGAAGGTTCACTTCATTTTTCCCAGGAGTCTCATCACTCTGTCAACCTAGAGGTCTCTCAGAGGCCTCAATCAGTGGTCACTGCCGCTTCCTATACTGTCACAAAGGACAGGTAGGTTTCTACTGTATGTGCTAAGACCACCAAAGGCAGATTTCTGGGAAGTTTCTTGATCATTAAACTATAATAACAAAATTGGATTCTTTAATATTTTAAACATCACCTCTTTGGACCCATAACTAGGTTCCCAGGACAGTCATCCTGATACAACAATAATGAGAATCTGATGTAAAGACCCAGTTCAAACACAAAGAACCAGCAAAATCTGGTTTTGTTGTTCATGCCTGCGGAAAGACTAGTTCTTAAGAAAAGTAAGTCCAAGCCTGTGTTTCTTAAGTAATGCAGACTTGTGTGTCCTTGCATGCATGCCTCTTGCACATGTGTACATGCATATGTGCACACACACAGAGAGTGTACTGGATCTGTTTTAATTGAGGATGATAAGACACACAGACATGGAAATGACAGTTGAAAAGAAAGAAGCCCATTATGCTCATAGACACCTAGAAATTGGGCCACATGGGGAAGCACTAGGTCAGTCAAAAGGCAGAGGGAGTGTGGGTAAAGGAAGAAACAACCTTCATTTTGGTCTTGCAGGAGGGGCTGAGCAAGGTGAGAAGGTTTAGTATTGCCTAATCTGTGTAATTTCAGCAAGCTCTAGGGTTCACAGGTTGTCCCTAGTCATCTGGTACATCTAGGGTGCATATTGGCCTGGATTCTGGGAGTTGGACAGAAGGGGTGGTTGAGTAGATGAGGTCCTCTTTCGCTGGTTGCATTTGAAAGTTGAGTTGTTTGCTACCTATAGAACTCAGCTAACTTTGGGAAACAAGGTCCCCAGGCCCCCAGTTTCAGCTCATCAAAATACAGAAAGTAGATGTGAAGATAGAAAAATGAGAGAGAGACAGAGACAGACAGAGACAAAGAGACAGAGAGAGATGAGAGAGAGATGAATTTTGCAGCACACATCAGGCAGCTGTTGAGTCTCTGGATCTTTTCATTTTCCATCAGCCCCTGTGTTGGCTGTACTGACACTGATGCTTTTTCCCTGAAGGTGGCGGGCTCAGTGATGAATGTCGCTGCTCCACCTTTGCACACTTACTGGGTCCACTGCAGGTGGGAAGGGAGAGGGAGAACAGGATAGCAGCTTTGCCACATCTCCAAGGAGCTGCCTCAGACCTGAGATAAAATGAGATCTGAATTTCAGGTGAGTCTGATAAGAGACCCAAGGCCCAAAGACTGATGAGAAGGCTTACATCAGCAATTCCTTGAATCCTTGCTATGAAAAGTTTCTGTGAGCTCTGCAGACATATATTTTCTCAATGTCCTTGAGAGGTAATGATGATGGGGAGGGATTTGTCTTTGCTTACCCAGCCCTCACCTCCTGGCTCCTTTCTGTTATCACACTCTATTGATACCATCACTATTTCCATGGTAGGCATGTGACCCAGGCCAGGCCAATGACAGTGTCCTGTCATTCTGGCTACATAGGGTTTCACCAAAATTAGAACAACCCCAATCCTTCCTTGGGATTTATCTGCCATACCTCTCATTCACAGAGCTAGAGTTAAAAAAACAAAAATAAAACAATGATTAATACTGGCTCAGTGTTAATTAGCTTCACAGACAAAGTACATTATATAAGCAACCTCTCTTAACTTGATCTTCACAGCCATCCTAGAAGACAGTACTATTATTGTCCCTGTTGTAAACCAGAGGAAACTGAGGCGTGAGACAGTGAAGGCATTTGCTATTGGTCACGAGCTCACGAGTAGTGAGCTGAGAATGCTGCCTCAGCTAACCTGTTTCCTGAACTCCAGTGCTTCATCAGTACTATTTTCTCTGGAGTTGCTGGCAGCTGTATTCCCTGCTATTTTGAGAAAGCTGATATATGGTAGAAGGGAATAAACTACATAAGGAATCATTTTCAGCTGCATGCAATTGAAAACCTAAATAACAGAGGCTGACATAATACGAAATACAGAAGGAGGTGGTTCATATCTAAAATGCCAGTTTCCATATCATCAAGGATGCAGACTTACTGCTGCTTTCATCTCCTCTACCCTTAGTGCATGATTTTCATCATGACAAAATTTGCTTCATTATCCACATGACTGGGGGAGCACCAGCCATCAGGTTATAATTCCAGGCAAGAATCAGAAAGAATGGACGAAGTGAAGAAATGGTGTTTCTCCTAACAGGGACACCTCCTTACAACTTCTGCTTATATTTCGCTGCCAACTCTGGACTGAAAGGAACTTGGAAATACAGTCTCAGCTCCCAGTCTCTGCCACAAGTACTGGAATTTCCCAACAAAGATAGTAATGAACAAGCTTGCATTTATCCAAATTCACTTGCACATCATTGCAAAATTTAGAAAAGACTCCAGTCTTCTGAAGCCCAGCCCAGGAAATTTAGCATCACACAGAAAAGTTATCTCCTAAAATCAACAGTGTTGAATTTAGTCTTTTTTTAACCTAAAAAAAAAAGCTGGCCAAGTTTAGCGGAACGAATTAGCATCTCAGGTATCCAAAGGCTCATAGGAAAAAGCCTAATGCAGGAGAACTAGGTTGTTAGCAAGGAGATATGCAGCAGACCAATGCCCATTTCTCCAGGGTCTGCCTGACAGCACTGCCAGACAGAGCAGGCAAAGCAAAGCACGTGAGCTGGGCTTTGAAGATCTGTAGCATATCCCAACCCACCAAGGACTTAGGCCACCAAATTTATTCCGTAAGAACCTAATAATGCAGTTATAAAAAGGCCCCCAGAGCAAATAAGAATGCTTTGTTCACCAAGTCAAATAGCCCTTGTAAACAGGCACTAAAGTTGGGCTTCTCTCTAAATTTATGAGGGCAATGGATTTATGTTATTTCATATATCAAACAGAAATGGACAATGCTATGACATTTATAAGACTTCTTCCCCTCTGTGTTATTCTTTCCTTAATATATATCCATACGCACAGAGCATTGATAGACTTGACTCATTCTTTAGGAAATATATCAAGAACGCAAGAAGGAAAACATTGCTGGTAGTGAACGCTAAACATTCTCTGTGGCTGCAAGACGAAGACACTGATTCCTCACAGATGCACACACAACCTGTGCATGCAGTCAGATGATCTTTGAGCAGCCACATCAGACCCCTCCCTACACACCCATTGGCTTTTCTGTTTGTTTGCTCATTTTTGCTTTCAAGATGCTGCAAGTGCTATCCTCTCTGACTAGAGTTCTTTCCTCTGTTTCAGTTTGGTAAACTCCTGTTTGTCCTTCAAAACCTTACTTAGATGTCCTAGGGATTCCTTAGGCATCTTAAATTCTCTAAGACTTCCCAAAAAAATTTATTGCTTTTTCTCCTGTCTTGTTCAGCTATTTCATGTTGCCATGACTATTATAGTAAATTGTGACTCGTTGTCATATCTGTCTCCCTGGCTAGAATGTAAATTTACCCATAGGCAATATGTCTTATTTCCAATAAATATGTCTTATTTATTTCTAATGCTAGGTACATACTAATGCTCATGGTTGTGATTGAATTTTAAAACGAATTGGGTGGTGTGGCTAGGTGTGGTAGTGCACACCTGTAATCTTAGCTCTCGGGAGGCTGAGGCAGGAGGATCACCACAAGTTTGAGACCAGCCTGGGATACATAGTGAGTTCAAGAGCAGCTTGAAATACACAGCAAGATCATGTCTCAAAGAAAAAAAAGGAAAGATTCAGATGTTAGTGTCCCTTTTGTATAAGATTTCCTTGTACTGGCCACATATTACTATTTTGTTCATTCATTTTCCTTTGATCTTTAAGTGGTTTATTTAGATGGCTTCAAATTTCATTGTGAGGTTCATGATAACTGAAACAAATGTTCAATGTCTTTTTGGCCTATCAATTATTTTTTATTATTCCACATTTGCAGTATATAATGATTACATTCATCATTGGGAGTTGGTACTTGTCCATCACACATCTTAATTCTTTTTATATCTCCCTACTGTTCTCTCCTTCTATTTTTCCTTCAACTGTAGGTCACCTTCCCTCTTGTAAAAGATCTGTTGGAATAATATCGTTGCTAGGCAACAGGCTTGGCTTCAGGTAGGAAAGCTTTCCTATATTTTATCAGCTGTTGCTGTGTTTGTATAATAAGTATGTGATGGTAAAAGTTTAAAAATCTTTCTCTCAGCTTCCAGCTTCTTTTTGAATTGTTTTAGAGATCTTTTCAAAATCTCTCCTAGTTGTACTTTTACCTCTCACTCTCTTATTTCATTTTTAGCAAGCTTCACTTTATCTGGTTTGTCAGTAACCATCACTTTTGCTTCAGTTTCACATTTCTTGAGCAAAGTAAAATCTTCCCACTTCGGCCAGAACTTCTTCCGATGATGGAACACAACATTTACGACAGCAAAAAGGTGAATATAGTAACTAACTAGTTCTGAAAAGATACAAAAGTCAAAAACTTGTGCTTGAGGTCACTGGTCTATGTTTGCCTTAACCTCTGCAAGCTGAGCCAAAGCTCAAGATAAAGCAGTGCGGCCATGAGAATTACCTAACACGGAAGCGCTTTCAACAAGGCAACCGGGGTGGCAAAGTAGTTTTCTATGACAAGTGAAGGCTTGAAACTGGCATGAAAGAGTCCTAAGTTGCTGGTTGAGATCCTCAAATTGCTGTCACTTTTCTTTAATCATGCAACAGATTCATTTATCTTGATTGTCATTTTGCTGACAGCGTTGGCAGGTCACCATTCTCATCATTCCCGTTCCACTCAGAACCTTTGTGTTAACCACTCTAGGCACCTCAGAACTTTCCAGGAACTGCCTTAAACTATCCAAATCTCTTATTGCTCTCTGAAGATACCTTTTTAGAGCTGCTCTTCATTGTCTACGAACTCAGCGGATGATGAATCTCATTTACCCACTTTGATCTTGCCCATACCTGTTGTACTCTTTTTAAAAATCCATTTTAATTCAAAAAGAAAAAAATTTTAAAACACAACATTCAGGACAACAATGGTACATGAGTTGCTCATTGCCCTCCCCAAATCAGTCACCTAAAGCAAAAGCCATCTGCATTCCATTATCTGAACAGTACCAGAGCAAACTTCTCTCTTTAATGAACTCAGAGAAATCAGTAGTATAACTATCTTAAGTATATATACATATATGTACACATACACATATGTACATATATATGTATAGTATATATGTGTGCATATATATACATATATACATTATATATATGCATATATATTGTTTCAGCTTCTTACACTAGTGAGACAACACGATGTTTACACATGCATGTCTGATTTATTTCACTTATGAGTATGGTCTCAAATTGCATCCATTTACCTATAAAAACCTCAAGTTTTTCCTCATTTATGGCTAGGTAGTACTCCACTGTATACAAGTACCACATCTTTTTTACCCATTCCTCAGTTGATGGACATTTATCTTCAAGATCTAGCTATTAAAAATTGTGCTGCTATAAATATGGGTGCACATGGTATGATGTTTGTATTTCTTCTGCGAATATATTCAGAAAGGGAAGAACTGCGTCAAATGGGACCGCTAATGTTACTTTTTTGAGGAATCACTACACTGATTTCCGCAGTGGTTGCACCAGTCTACACTCCCACCAATAATGGAGAAGTGTTCCCTTTTCCCTACAGCTCTTCCAGCACTTGTTATTGGTTGATTCCTTGATAACAGTCATTCTTTCTAGGTTAAAGTGGAATCTCAATGTTGTTTTAATTTACATCTCTTAAATGACCAGTGATGTTGAACATTTTTTCATATATTTATTTGCTGTTTGTATTTCATCATCTGAGAAGTGTATGTTCATCTCAGATATTTGGATTGGGTTTTTAAATCTGGGAGAACTGATTTTCTTTTGAGTTCTTTATATGTTCTTGATAGTAATTCTTTGTCTGAAGAATAGCTGGCAAACATTTTCTCCTACATTGTGGATTGTCTCTACATTCTTTTGGTGATTTCTCTTGCTATGCAAAAGCTTTTAATAAGATGAGATCCCAGTTGTTGATTCTTTATAATAGTTCCTGTGCAATCAGAATTTCTTTCATAAAGTCTTTGCCTACACCAATGTCTTTAAGAGTTTTACCTACTCTATCTCTCATCAATTTTAATGTTTCTGTTTTAATATTTAGATCTTTGATTCATTCCAAATTTAGTTTAGTGCAAGGTGAAAGATAGGGGTCCAAGTTTAATCTTCACCATGTAGAGAGCCAGTTTTTCCAGCAGCACTTTTTTTTTTTTTTTGGTCTTTTAGAGACAGGGTCTCCCTATATAGTTTAGGCTGGCCTTCAACTCGCTTTCTAGCCCAGGCTGGCGTCAAACTCACAGTGATCCTTGTGCCTCAGCCTCCTAAGTGCTGGGATTACAGGTGTGCACCACTACATCTGGCTTCCAGCACCATTTATTAAAGAGTCTATTTTTCTTCCTGTAAATGTGCTTGGCACCTTTGTCAAAGATAAGCTGGCTTAGTGTGTCTGGAGTTGTTTCTGCATCTTGTAACCTGTTCCAATGATCTTTGGGTCTGATTTTTTTTTCTAGTACCATGCTGTCTTTTTTCACAGTAGCTTTATAGTATAACTTCAAGTCAGGGATTCTGATGCCTCCTGCCTTGCCTTTGCGGCTTAGAATTGCCTTTGCTATTCTAGGTTTGTTCTGGTTCCAGATGAATTTTAGGGTTGTTTTCTCTAATTCTGTGAGAAATGCTATTGGAATTTTGACTGGGATTGCACTGAATCTGTGTAACAGTTTTGGAAGTATGGCCATTTTCACTATATTGGTTCTTCCTACCAAAAAGCACAGGACATCACTCCATTTTCTAATATCCTCTTCAACCTTCTTTTTCAGAGTACTTTAGTTTTCATTGTAGAGGTTTTTTGCATCGTATGTTAGACTTATTCCTAGGGATTTCATTTTTTTTATTGTGAAAGGTATTGTTTTCCTTATTTCTCTCTCAATGAGTTTGTTATTCATGTAAAGAATGTTACTGACTTTTGAGGGCTGGTTTTGTATCCAGCTATGCTACTGAGTTTGTTTATTAAATCTACCAGTTTTTTAGTGGAGTTTTGGGTCTTCTACACAGAGTATCGTGTCATCTGCAAATAACAATAATTTAACTTCTTCCTTTCCTATCTTTATTCCTTTTATTTCTTTCTTTTGTCTAATCGCTCTGGCTAAAGTTTCCAGGACTATGTTGAATAAGAGTGAAAACAGTGGACATCTTCGTCTTATTCTTGACTTTAGAGATAAAGTTTTCAGTTTTTGTCCATTTAGTATGATGTTGGCTATTGGTTTGTCATAGATGGCTTTTATCAGATTAAGATAAAAACCATCTATTTCTGTTTTCCATAGGGTTTTTATCATGAATAGGCACTGGACTTTGTCAAAAGTTTTTCTACATCAATGGAGACGATCATATGATTATTGTCTTTAGCTTTGTTAATATGGTATATTACACTTATTGATTTATGTATGTTGAACCATCCTTGCATCCCTGGGATGAGTCCCACTTGATCATGGTGTATAATCTTCTTGATAATTTTCTGCATTCTGTTTGCCAGCATCTTATTAAGAATTTTTGCATCAATGTTCATTAGGAAAAGTGGCCTCTACTTCTCTTTCTTAGTTAGACCTTGTCTGGTTTTGGTGTAAGAATAATGCTTGCTTCCAGGACTGAATTTGAGAGTATTGCTCCCCTTTCAATTTCAGTAAAAAGTGAGAAGTGGTGGTGTTAGATCTTCACTAAATTTCTTAAGGAATTCAGCAATGACTCCATCAGGGCCTAGGTTTTTGTTGTTGTTGTTCTTGATAGGTTTTTAATTACATCTTTGATTGCATTTACTTATATTGGGTTATTTAGGATTTTTATATCTTATTGATTCAACTTTGGAAATTCATATGCATCTAGGAATCTGTTGATTTTTTCTGCATTGTCCATCTTATTAAAATACAAGTGTTCAAAGTATCTATAGATGATCTCAATTGTTGCAGTCTGCTGTGATTTCACCCTTTTCATTCCTAATTGCATGGATTTGAGTCTCCTTTCTTTTTTGATAAGATTTTAAAAGGGTTTGTCAATTTTATTTAATCTTTGAAAGAACAAACTCTTGGATTCATTTATTCTTAATATTGCTTTTTGAGCCTCCAATGTGTTAATTTCTGCTCTGATCTTTATAATTTCCTCTCTCATATGAGTTTTTGGCTTAGCATGCTTTTCCTTTTCTAGAAGTTTGATGTTCATTATTAAATTGTTTATATGTGCTTACCCTATTTTCCTGATATGAGTATTTACTGCTGTAAATTTCCTTCTTGAGACTACTTTCATTGTGTCTCACAAGTTCTAGTATGCTGTATTGTCATTATCATTCAACTGTAAAAATTGTCTAATTTCTTCTTTAATTTCATGTGTGATCCATTGGTTGTTCATCAGGGTGCTATTTAATTTCCATATGTTTCTGAAGTTCTTGTGGTTTCTTTTGTTATTGAGTTCCAATTTCATTGCATTGTGGTCTGATAGTATGCATGGGATAGTTTGAATTCTTTTGCATTTACTTAAGCATGTTCTGTGGGCCAATATGTGGCCTATTTTAGAAAATATCCCATGTGCAGCTGAGAAGAATGTGCATCTAATGTCATGGGGTAGAACACTCTGTAGACATCTAGTAGGTCTATTTGTTCAAAAGTTTGGCTTAGTTCTAATATTTCATTGTAAATCTTTTTAACCAATTGTTCTGTATTTTTGTGAGAGGGGATTTTGAGATCCTGCAATAAATTATATCAATATTTATTTGATTTTTCATGTTTAGTAATATTTGTTTTATATAGTTGGGTTCACTGGTATTTGTTGCATATATATTCATGATTGCTATCTATTTCTTGAACTGTTCCCTTCACTAGGTTATAGTGATCTTCTTCATCTTAATCAGTCTTGGTTTGACTGCATTTCCAGCATTATATTGAATAGGAGAGGTGATAATGGACATCCTTGTCTTGTTCCTGATTTTAGAGTAAAGGCTTTCAGTTTTTGACCATTTAATATGATGCTGGTTGTTGGTTTTTCATAGATGGCTTTTATCATATTGAGGTAAAGACATCTATTCCAATATTCTGTCAGGTTCTTACCATGAATGAGTGTTGGGCCTTATCAAAAGCTTTTTCTGCATCTATAGAGATGATCATGTGATTCTTATTGATATGGTGGATTAAACTTATTGATTTGCATATGTTGAACCATCTCTGAATTCCTAGGATGAATACCACTTGGTCGTGATATATAATCTTCTTGATGATTTGCTGCATTCTGTTTGCCAATATTTTATTGAGAATTTTTGCATCTATGTTCATTAGGGAGTTTGGCCTGTAGTTCTCCTTTTTGGTTGGGTCTTTCTCTGGTTATGGTATTAGAGTAATACTTGCTTCCAGCATCATTGGTCATTAGAGAAATGCAAATTAAAACCACACTGAGATTCCATCTCACCTGAGAAAGAATGGCCAGGATAAAGAAAACTACCAACAACAAATGCTGGAGAGGCTACAGGGGAAAAGGAACTCTTCTGCATTGTTGGGAGTGTAGGCTGGTGCAACCACTATGAAGGTAAGTCTGGAGGTTGCTCAAAAAGCTGGGATTGGAAGCCCCATTTGACCCAGATATTCCACTTCTGGGCATATTCCCAGAAGAATTGAAAACATCCATATCACAGTGATATATGTGCATCTATGTTTATAGCAGCACAATTCGTAATAGCCACATCTTGGAAACAACCTAAATGCCCATCAACTGAGGAATGTATAAAAAAGACGTGGGACTTTTATACAATGGAGTACTACTCAGCTCTCATGAATGATCACATTGAGATATTTATAAGTAAGTGGATGCAACTTGAGACCATACTCATAAGTGAAATACATAAAACTCATATGTGTAAAAACCATATTGTCTCCCTAGTGTAAGAAATTGTATGGGTACATAAGATACAAAATTCTCAATAAATACAGTGAAGGGTTAAGAATCTGTTCAAAGGGGTAAAATAATACCTCAGGGAAAAGGAGGAAAAGGAAAAAGAAAGGAAAAAGAAAAGAATATCTAAATTTGTATAAACACATTTAGGATAGCTAAGATGATTATGCTACAAATTCTGTAAGTTCATAGAACAAAGCAATTAATATTCATAGGATTGGAACAATTTTGCATGTTCGTGTCTGGTGACCTGAGGAACTCTTGAATATCACTATGTAAAATATCAGCCTTCTGTTCCTACCACCTTGTTTTGAAATCCTGTATCAACATTGTTTTGGGCTCTTTGCTATTGTTATTTCTTTGTCGTTTTAGTTTCTTATTTTTCTAGTAATCTGTTTTGTTTTGTTGTGTTTTTTCCTCTAATGCAGAAAGGATAGGTATACATGTAGAGGTTCACACATGCCTAGAACTTCTCCTAAACAGTTTAGAGAATTAGGTGTGATGAGATGAACAGTTACTTTGAAGAAAAACAGACATTATGGTATCCATTGCTGATTCCATATCATCATGTTGTGAAATCCAGTAATGCTTCTATTCTTTGTCCAGAGTGGTTTTAGTCTGTTTTGTATTGTTTAATTTCAACATACATGAAGGTATGGACAGCTATTTTGAAGAGAACAAGAGACATTATGGCAGCCATTATTAATTGTTCTATTGTCCTATTTGAAGACCTGTAATGCCTTCATTGCTCTGTTCTGATCAGTTTTATACTATTTTGTTTTGTATGAATTCATTGTGTGTGAAGATATAGACAACTATTTAGAAGAAAATAAGAGACATTATGGTAGCCACTGTGGATCTACTGTTGTCTTGCTTTGAAATCCGTGTCACTTACATTGTTTTCTTCTGATCTTCTTTGTTCTGTTTTGTTATGTTTAGTTTTACCCTTTTTAAAATAAAAAAAATTTTTTTAAGAAATTCATTTTGTCTGCAAATAGCATAGCTACCCTGCTTTTTTCTGAGTTTCTGTTGCATGGAGTACTGCTTTCCATCCTTTGACTTTCAGTCTATGAATTTCTTTTTGAATTAAATGTTTCCTGTAGCAGCATATTATTGAATCTTGTTTCTTGATCCATTCCACCAGTCTATGTCTTTTGATGAGTGAATTGAGACCATTAACATTGGTGGTTGCAACTGACATGTATTGACTTGTCATTTATTTCCCTTTTGTTGGCTCCCCCTCTTCCCCTCCCCAGTTGTTTGCCTTGCCTGGATGTTTCCTTCTATTGGGATTCATGAAGTTGTAGTCCTTATTATCTTTTTCTAGAATGTCCTTCAGAACATTTTTGAGTGCAGCTCTAGTGTTTATAAATTTCTTCAGATGTTCTACGTCATGAAAGTATATTATTTCTCCATCAGCTTTGAAAGATAGATTTGTGGGGTACATCAGTCTGGGTTGAAAGTTGTTTTCCTTTAGAACTTGAACTATTTCACTCCAATCTCTCTTGGACTTGAAAGTTTGTGCTTAGAAGTCAGCTGTGATTCTGATGAGCTTTACTTTATAGGTGATTTGTTTCTTTTTCCTAATGGCTTTTGACATTCTACTCTTATGCTGAATTTCTGGAATCTTGACTATGATATGTCTGGCTGTAGAAATTTTTTGATCATGGCTAATTGTAGTTTTATATGCCTCACTTATCTGTATGTCAAATTCTTTTTCTCTACCAGGAAAGTTTTCTACCATGACATCTGTGAACATTTTTTTATATCTTTGTGGTATCTCTTGGTTTTTCATTGACTCCAATCAAAGTTATTCTTCTTTGTCTCATCTAGCAGTTCATGTATTTATTTCTCATGGTTCTTTGCTATTTTTGAGAAATCTTTTTTTTCCTGGTCACTAAATGCAAGATGGTCTTCAATTTCTGGGATCCTATCCTCACTTCTGCTTCAAATATTTTCAGTGGATTTTTTATTCTCCTGAATCACTGCCTGAATCTTCTGCTTCATGGATTCCATTTCTTTTGTATGCTGAGATTATTTTGTATGCTAAGTATTATTTTCTTAAACTCAGCTGGGGTTTTTTGCTTGTTTTTGGTTTTTTTTTTGTTTTTTGTTTTGTTTGTTTGTTTGTTTTGTTCTGTATCTGCTCTAGTGTTACTAAGCATAGCCTTTTTCAGAGAGATTATTTCTGATTTCATTTTTTACAGTGCTTCATTCAATTGTTTTGTTGTTACCACTTCAGGGAGGCCAGATGAGAAAGGACTGATTGTCTCACCTCATTGATCCCTGGATTTGCCTTTGATGAACTTGATGTCTGGGGTTGCATTTTGTTTAAGTGTCTTCTCATTTTTTTCTTTCTTTTTTTAATGTAACTCTTGGAGTGATGTTTGTAAATTGCCTATGGTGGGTTGCTTTACCACTAGTATTTAGGATCCCTAGGTAATGAGTGCTTCTCTGAGGTATCTTCCAGGTGTAATTGTTTTTTGGGTTTGAGTCTGTTGAAAGATCTTACCTCTTCATTTTGTTGGAGATGACAAGTTGATTGTTTGGCCTAGTCCCTGGTTCTTTGGCACTGTGCCACAGTATTTTCTATGATCTTTAATCAGTCTCAGTCATGGAATCCCAGGACCAACAGCTGTTTAGAAGAATTATACCAATTTGGCTATAATGGTACCAATAGCATCAAACACACCCTAGAGAATGACAAACAGTGTTAACCCTTAATTTGCCACTTTTAACCATAGAACTAGATTTGTGGTTACATAACAAAATCTGAAATAAACCAGAAAATTATATGCAGTATACAAATTGATTTTGCTCTCAGGTGTTAAAATTTAAAATGGATTAAGGAGAAAATAGAGAAGAGGAAAAGGAGAAAGAGATTAGAAATAAGGTCAGAGGACAAAGGGGAATCACACCAACTTCAGGAAACTGGTGCAGAAGACTGAACAAAAGGAGAGATTGAATATATAACAGGAGGAACTGACCAGAGCCACAACCACAAAGAGGCTAAGAGCCATGTTGACACTCATACAAAAACAAGATCAAACAATGAAGAAGAAAGAGAAAAAAAAAAAAGAAAAGGAAAGGAAACAGCTCTACTTCCAGGATTTTCTCAGGTTTCACTAGTATACAACCTATGGAGACAGAGTCCTGATTCATGCAGATCTCTCACAGCAAGCTAGCAGCATTTTTGGTGGGATAATGGATAATCTCAGCAGGCCTACCCCAAGACTAGACTCATTGGGCTCACCTCTGTCCAAGCAATTTCTGAGGGTCTGAGTCCAGCTAGGATCTTCTAGATGGAGCCAGCAACAGTTCTAGATTCTGAGCTTAGCCAGCCCATCTCCAAGATGGCTGCCAGATAATTGCCCTCTCCCATGGAAAGATTAAGTCTTCTGCACTTACCACCGGCCATTGAAGTCCCTCACATCTGCTGCTCTCTTCTACTACTGCATCTCTCTGCAGAGGCCTCTAGGGTTGTCACCTATCACGGTCACCCTAGGTCTGCAGGTTTGGACTGATCCTCTTGTGCAGTGAGTCCCATCTCAGAGAAAAGATGCCACCAGCTATGTCCTTCTTCACTGGAGTTTCTCTGCTCACTCTTTCCATAGGCTTCCATTTGCACTTTAGATTCACATCGCTCCTTCTTGTCTTCCTCACAATGCTATATTCCAGTGTCTGGATGTTGACTCTCAGAAAGGCTGTTTTCTCTGTTGCTTACTGCTCCACCATCTTTGTCTCTCCAACCTATTGTACTCTTTTCTGGAGCTGTGGTACAATAGAATCCAACATGTGAATGCTTGTAAATTTTTTGCTGAAACCAAGAAAGTCACTGAGTCTTCTTTTAACTGAAAATTCATTCATACTGTACATGGAAAGAGAAGTCTGTATTGTTACTCTATATGCCATGTAAGTTTTCTGGATCTGATACAATTTCTATATCAAATATACTTCCATTCACTTTTTAATCACCTCCTTGTATCAATCAAAGATCACAGGAGCAAACACACTATGATCAAATTCTAGAAACAATAAGTGTAGTAGGGATAATAGGTAGGACTTCAGAATAAGGTTCCTAGGACAAGATAGGCTCCCTTCTGGGCTGTCCAAGGAAATTCCTTCCATGGTTTCTGCCAAACGATCTTCTGTTATTCCATAGTACAGCTTCTGACCATTTCAGGCAACCAGAATTTGCACTAATATCTTTTGTAGGACAACTAGCCTGTTTATCTTTTTTGAGAAACCTAAATTATAAATAAAGAGCAAAATAAAAAAACAGATAGTAGAAAGTAGAGAGACAGAGCTTTCTCAAAAGGAAAGGGGGCAAGAGGTAAGAAAAAGGGGGTTAAGAGAGGGTGGATAGGGAATGTAAAAGAAATTTAATTGTTATGTACATGTATCAATTACCTACAAAGAATGTAGATATTATGTACTGCAAACATATACTAAGAAAGAAAATTATCTGACAAAATGTAAAATTATAGAAAATATAACATCCTATAATTCTTATAAGGAAAATCCATATTTTAAAAAAATAAGATAGAGGGTAGAAACAACACTACTCCATTCTTATCTAGATCTTTTCTGATTAATAGTGACTGCAAAGATTACTTAAATTATTTGGACTCTCATTTTCTCCCACCCTTGCTAATATTGGTTCAAGTTTTCCTATTCTTTAATTCTTTAATTAGATATGCCATCATATTTATGATCAAAAAACAAAAGCTCATTTCCATGGTGCAAAGGGTGAATGTGTTTCTCTTAAAGAAAATTTTTAGCTAAAACGGTCTATTTGGTCCAGGAAAACAAAGTATATATTATTGGATTACAAATATTATGCAAAAGATTCCTTATCTGTAATCAGATTGCATACTCTAAGCTCTGCTGGAGCCTGTGGGCTGTGGCTACAGAGTTTTGGTGGATGGAATGGAAGACTGAATAGATGTTTTGCAACAGGCACTGAAGGAAGGTGGGCAGGGTGCCTGGATCAGATGTGGTTCACTTGCAAGGTTACTGTACTCAGTTCTTGGATTGAATTCTATGTGTTTAATGGAGACTCTGATTTATGGTTCAACAGATTAAGTTTAGAATGACAGCCTGGTCAGTTATTAAACTGTGTGAATGTGGGCGCATTCTTTCTGGACTTCTATTTTCTCACCCATAAAATGAGGGTGACAGGACTTATGAAACACCAGGGGGGATACAATGAGCTCATGCCTTCCTAGTATCTAGCAGAGTGCACCTGGATCATTGAAAGTTGATGTCGATCTCCTTCTTCCCTCCTTGAAAAACTTGAGCCAAGAAGGCAGAGACTGCAATTCCACACTTCCCTTCACACTACCTTGGCAAAAAAAAGATACATTTCACCATCATATAGAGTAATTTGTTCATTTAACAAATATTCGATAATTTTTTATTTTAAGGTAAAAAAGATAAACAACAAAACTGAATTACAAAACAGGTTAGTAGGACAATTACAATAGTTGATACATTGTGTATTGTTGTCTTCAGTTTTTCAGAGTACAGGATATAGACATGAAATCTTATCTAAATGATATTAACACAAAACATTCCTTTCAAGAAACAGAGAGAAATGATCTATATAGTTATCTTAACTATCTTGTGTATACATATTTTTTCTCTTTTTCTCTTTCTTCCTTTCCCCTATCAGTTTGTCTTGCCTTTTGAACAGTTACTTCCCATTCCACAGTATCTCTTGTATCTTTTGGATCCTATCTACTTGTTTAGATTCTCACAACTGTGAGACAATACAGCTTTTATACATATGGGTGTGATTTATTTTACTTATGAGTACAGTCTCAAGTTGCAACCATTTACCTATAAAAGTCTCAAGCTTATCCTTTGTGGCTGAGTAGTAGTCCATTGCATAAAAAGACCACATCTTTTTTATTCATTCTTCAGTTGATGGGTTGTTTCCAAGATTTAGCTGTTACAAATTGTGATACTATAAACATGTGTGCACATATATTACTGTGGTATGATTATTTGAATTCTTCTGGGAAAATGCCCAGAAGGGGAATAGCTGGATCAAATGGAACCTTTAGCCCTAGTTTTTTGGGGCATTTCCACACTGATTTCCACAGTGATTGCACCAGTTTACACTCCCACCAACAGTGGAGAAGAGTTCCTTTTTCCCCCACAGCCCTGCTAGCATCTGTTACCAGTTGATTTCTTGATGTTAGCCATTCTTTCTGGGGTGAGATGGAATCTCAGTTTTGTTTTAATGTGCATCTTTTGAATGACCAATGATGTTGAACATTTTTTCATATATTTGTTTGTCATTTGTATTTCTTCATCTCAGAAGTGCATATTCATCTCAGATGCCAGTTTTTGGATTGGGTCTTTAAATTTGGGGGTCTGATTTTTTTCAACTTTTATATGTTCTAGATAGAAGACCTTTGTCTGAGGGACAGTTAGCTAAATTTTTTCCAACTCTGTTGGTTTTCTTTTTACTCTGTGTGTGATTTCTTTTCATGTGCAAAAATTTTTAATGAAATGAGATACCAGTTGCTGATTCTTTGAAGTACTTCTTATGCATTTTGAGTTTTGTTCACGACTCTCTGCTTATCCTGATGTCTTCAACATTTCTACATACTTTGTCTTCCAGCAGGTTTAGTGTTTCTGTTTTAATATTTAGATCTTTGATTCATTTTGACTTTAGTTTACTGAATGGTGACAGACATGGGTCTAGTTTTGTCTTTTTGGCACATGGAGAGCCAGTTTTTCCAGCATCACTTATTAGGAGGTTATTTTTCTTCCAGTGGACATGTGTGGCTCCTTTTTCAAAAATAAGGTGCCTAAGTGTGTAGTGTGTTTTGGGATGCATCTGCAACTATTCTGTTCCATTGATCCTCAGGCTTGTTTTATTTTCCAATACCATGTTGATTTTGTCACAGTAGCTTTGTAGTAAAATTTCAGGCTTGGGGTTCTGATGCCATATGACTTATGTGTTGCCCAGAACTGCTTTTGCTATGCTAGGTCTTTTCTGGTTCCCAATGAATTTTAGGAGTGTTTTCTCTAGTTTTGTGAGGTATGTTAAGGGTTATTTTGATTGAGGTTGCATTGTTTGCCTAGCAGTTTTTGGAATATGGCCATTTCTACTATATTATTTCTTCCTATCCAAAAGCAAGAGATATCTTTCCATTTTATGAGATCCTCTTCAATCTCCTTTAATTTTCACTTTACAGATCTTTTACACCCTTTGTTAGATTGCTTCCTAAATATTTCATGTTTTTGAATGTTAACATGAAGGGTGTGCTTCCCTAATTTCTTTGTCTGTGAGTTTGTTGCTTGTGTATAGGCATGCTACTGACCTTTGAGTGTTGACTTTGTGCCCTGCTTCACTACTGAATTTGGATATTAAATCTACAAGATTTGGTGGCATTTTTGAGATCTATGTAGCGTATTATGTCATCTACAAGTAATAATAATTTAACTTCTTCCTTTCCTATCTTTATCCTTTTAGCTTTTTCTCTTGTCTAATTGTTCTGGCTGTTTTCAGAACTATATTGAATATGAGTGGGGATAATGGGCATCCTTGTCTTGTTCCTGATTTTAGAATGAAAGCTTTCATTATTTGACCATTTAATATGATACTAGCTGTTGGTTTTTCATAGATGACTTTTTTAAGATGGAAGTAAAGATCATCTAGTCCAATTTTCTGTAGGGTTTTTTATCATGAATGGGCATTGGACTTTAATGCTTTTTCTTCACCTATTGAGATAATAATGTGATTTTTGACTTTGGTTCTGTTAATATGGTGTGCTACATTTATTGATTTGCATATATTGAACCATCCCTGCATCCTTGAGATGAATTCTACTTGGTAGTAATGTATAATCTTCTTGATGATTTGTTTCATTCTGTTTGCCTGTATCTTATTAAGAATTTTTGCATCACTGTTCACTTTGGAATTTAGCCTGTAGTTTTCTTTTTCTGTTGAGTTCTTCTCTGGTTTTGGTATCAGGGTAATACTTGCTTCCAGGAATGACTGGAAGTACTTCTTCCCTCTTAATTTATTTAAAGAGTTTCAGCATTAGTTTCTTTTTTTTTATTTAAAAGAGAATAAAACAAAAGGGGGTAGTACAGAGCAGATCAGAAGAGGACAACATAGGCAACACAGTACTTTACATTAAGTCAACTGGACATCAACATTATCTAACACCATATCTCTAACTCTGCTATAGTTGAGCATAGTTTCAATTACAATAATATCAAACATAACACAATAGTATAAA